>PNEQ01077376.1:0-12262 GCA_003012365.1 Medauroidea extradentata | reverse complement strand
GTAAACGAAGTTGTAGGTACACTTTTTGGAAAGGTGCAAAGCAAATTTAATAACTTCACTAAATTCTTAGGAGAATTCCGAGAGGCGTTGGAAGACAGTAGGGCTGGTATGGTTAAGGAGATGTCTCAGATTTTTCAAGGTCAGTTGTTAACTGTTGCCCTTATGGCAAAACAGGCTCATACTTTGTTTCGAATTGAGATCTTAGACCAGTGCCGTTCGCATAAAATCCCCACAGTTTTAATTTCCCCGAAAGATTTGAAAACAAAATTAGAACTTATGGCGGAAGTGATTGGTAAAGACGGATACAGGATAGCGGTGTCTCCAGATGATGTTCAGACGTATTATCATTTAGAAATTAGTTCATGTAAGATTTTTGAGGAGAATTTGTATGTACGTCTAAAAATTCCTGTCGTTAGGAGAGAGGCACAATGGAAATTATTTGAGTTTGTAGCTGTACCCTTTAAGTGGAAACACTCAGTTTGTGTTTTGTGCCAAGGCACTCAGGTGATGCAGTGACAGGAGCGTTCTGCCCCAAAACAGTCTTTCAGGGTACGTCCGCCGAACATTTAGCAGAAGTTTGTTCATTTAGCTGTCAGCACGGAACACAGTTAATTATTACTCAGGTGGGACCTGAGCGTTACTTTCTCACGAATGCTGTCGGAAAGTTGGAGTTGGTTTGCACTTTGAGTAAAAATATTTCTAAATTTTTAGGTAACAAGACGCACCCAGGGGCTATTGATGTTGCAGTGCCGTGTGATTGCAGAATGTATTTGAATAATGAACTAAGGATCTCAGAGATGTACCCATGTGATTTTAATGCTAAGACTAAATTTGAAATGATTCATGTCATTCCCCCCGCTTGGTCTGAATTAAAGAAACTTAGATTTCATCCTCACAGTACTTCTACTTTGACCGTTTTCCCATCGTTTAATGATTGTCTGAAAGAAGATTGTCCTTCCGCCATACCTCATTTGAATTTTACGTTGGAGACAAGTGTGGTCAAGGAGGCTAAGATCAGTTTAGATAAACCATTAGGGTTAGAAGATTTTTGGGTGCGTAACTTGCAAAGTATTTCATTAGGCCTGGTAATTATGGTTTTGATGGTCATTATTGTGAGGAACCCATATTTGATAGGATTAGGAGTTCTGCCCCGAGCAGAAGCGTTAAGTCCTCAGTCGGTTGTGGACTGGGAGATTGCATTCACTGTCGTTATTTTGGCGCTAACGTTTTTACTTGCTTTGTGGATGTTTTGGAAAGTTTGCAGTACTGGTCGTAAAAGAAGAAACCTCCAGGAACAGAAGATAGAGGAGAACCCCTGTGGCTCTAGTGTGTCTGATGTTTGTGAACACATCAGAAGGAGTGGTAGGGTTAAAGCCACTATGATTGACGCTAATGGTAAGGAAGTCACCCTGTGGCTTTCCATTGACGATGATGTTCAGATGACCTGTTAATATGTGAAATGTAGCTACATCGAAGAGAACCTGACGATTGAAATTAATGGTAAAACTGGTCCTATTCAGTGGTGATAATGTAACGACCACTTAATTTTATTTTGTTATTGTCGTAGTGAAGTCACTATTTGTAAATCTGATGTGAATGGAAGTGAGCCCATAGTATGACGATGGGCAGGAAGTTTTGCTGTTGATGTATACGTAGTTAAAGCTGACGGTGTGATGTTTTTAAAAGTATTCAAAATAACCTTTGTTTTAGAAGTAGATGCACTCCCACTGGTCGGGGAGCTTTATGTAGAGGTCAAGAAAAGTTTTTTTTAGTCGGGGTGAGGCCTACTCACCTGTCGTATGTTAAAGGGAGATCTAGGTGCACCCATTTCTTAGTATAGGACTGGAAGTAACTAGCCAACTTATAGTTTTTTTTTGTTATTCTTGATTTTTTTTGTCATTTACCTTATGGGGTAATAACGTTGCTTAATTGTCCTCAATGTGGGTGGGAATGTTAGGATCTACCAGCTGCGGGAAACGAAAAGGAATGTAAGAAGATGGGTGTCTGCCCCTTTTCCTTCGAAATGCTGAGACTTTGGTAAGCTGCCCTGGCGCTGTGATGTCGACTACTGTGGTATGCAGGGCTGGTTGAGCTCCTGCCCTGATCCTGGTCAAAAACGCTCGGACACTCTGGCTCCAGAAGATGATGTCTGGTTCCGGTCGTGGGAAGAGGAGTAGATCTGGCTGGTTACCTGGTTAACAGCTTGGCCTCCAGTTATTCCCACTACCACGATGGAACAACACCCTGCCGATCGACTTGGGTCCAGTCCGCCGTCAGCTGCAGAGGATACCTGTCGTGACTGTGACACCCTTGTCCTGACTGATGGTCAGTAGGCGTACCTTCGTTGGCTGATCGAGGTTGTGGAGCGGAGCCAGAGATGTTTGGTTCTTCAAGGTGTAGTGCTGCGCATGAACTTCCACTGGTTTTGAACTGTCCAAATACTAGTTTACAGACAACGACTGAAGAAGATGCTTATCGTTTTGTGTTATCTTGTTGGAACTCTCATCCAGTCGGACAAGAGTGGTGTGATTTGACGTCGGACTTTCCTTTACCACCGTCCCCATCGAGATGTGAAGAATATGTAAGGATTATTACGGGTGGAAAAGCTAGATTTTAACTTGTAGGGAATTGTTTTTTTTTCTATTTTGGGGTGCCCTATCTCTTCCTGAGACATAGTAACAGTTATAAATGACTTTAATGATGCCGCTAAAGTAACATTGTTGATGATCTGATCATGGTCGCTAATGAGTTTTGTTGCTAATGTTATTTGTTGTTAAAAATGTTGTGATGTTTTAGATATTGTTACCCTGAGGTCCAAGGGTAACTTGTACTCTTGTATTTCGTAGCACTGATATTGGTGTGCTTTTGTTGTAGTTGAGATGCATCGGAGAGAGAGTGGAGCTCGAGGTGCGGCAGCTGGCCATGGGGCATGCAGTCGCTGGAGACCTGGGAAAGATACCTGGTTGCTGCTCTTCCCTTCCAAAGTTTGTAACAGGATCTCCAGGACCTCATTCGTCATCCAGCTGGCCGGCGCAGCGATTATCCAAGTTGGGCGTAGTAATTGCTATTTCACACCTTGTTAAGTCACACTGTCTGCGAAAGAACATTTATCATACTGAAGTCCTAAAGGAGTATTTGTTATTAAAAAAAAAGATGCAAATTAGTAAAATGATTACCTTGGTTGGAGTAGGTCTTACGGGAGTGTGATGGTTTGGTGGCCCTAAGTAAATTTTTTTGTTATGTATCTGATGCCGACAACACACTTAAACCCTTTATTTCCTTGTATTACTATTTGTGGGGTCCACAAATCACGACGACCCCGGTAATGTTACGCTGGTTAATTCTCGGGGTTTTTTTTTATTTTTTTTATTTTAGATGATTTTTTGTTAAGATACATAGTCGCGCTGAGCGGATTTGAGATCTTCGGTGAAGTTGAGTGACCCTTTGTTTTATTGTTGCTGCGTGCGCTAGGTTGAGCGAAGCTTTCTTTAACTTTTCTGTTTCTTTTCTCTCGTTCGTTTGTTTTCTCGTTTACGTGTCATAGCGCGGTCACTGGCCGTGACGGGCTTCTGGTGTGGTAGAGCTGGGGAGCGGAGGGGGTGGGAGTGAGACGCAGCGCTGACTGTCGACTTGGGTGGGCTGTGGGGCGGTGGGTGGAGGGGGGGCTGGCTATGTGCACCCTCCCCCCCCCTTTCCAACCGCTCGCACTGCTTGGCATCGGGTCGATAACTCCTGACTGTGGTCTCACTTCCCCCCCTTCCCCTTACCGGGCACCTGCGACAACAGTTATAGTGTAGACTACAGTCTCGAAGGGTTGGTTACCCTGGCCCGGGCGGTCGTTAATCTTTAGTTGTGTTGATACAGACGTCGTACCGAGTGCTCTGCCGTCAGCAGAGTTGTGTCGCGTGGAGGTGTTGATTGGTCGGTTGTCAGGATATTCGAGCCTTGATTGGCGAGTAGAACTCCATGTGGAGTAAGTTTTTGCAGCGTGGAGGGATTGCTAGCATGGCGTGAGGTGAAGTGAGGGGAGAGTTGCTGGCCGACCAGGGAAGACGACGGACGTACGAGGCTCGGAGGGAGGTCGCCGAGGACGCCAACATGACATAAGGCTAGTGTGGTTAGGTCTTAGACCTTTTTTTTTGTAGTATGTAGTTAACACATCATGTAGTTTTAAGAGATATCCACGGCCCACTAGGGGCAGACGCCAGTAGGGTGCCGAGCCGCTTCCATTGTAAGTAGTTGACACTACGTTTGCAGTATTGAGGCCGAGTATTGACATTTAGGGTCGTCTAATTAATCATGAATTATTATTATTAAACTTTTTTTTATTCCTTAGACCGAAGTTCACTTTCTTGTACACTTATAGAATTCACCGGGAGAAGATATATTTACATTTTTTTTTGTCATTTGCAGTTCGTACTTTGATTAGATTTTGAAGTCTCGTTTATTTTAGTTGAAGTAAATTCACGTTTTATTCATATTTATATATATTTTTTTTTTGTCGCCGACCAAGGTAATCGTTGAAACTTTCTTTAAGAATTTGTAACATCAGTCTCTGATTTTTAATATTATTGTATTTTTTTTTGTTGTCAAGGATTTATAATTTAATTTTGAAGCAAGATTATTGTTTGTTGTAACGGAAGTGTTGAAAATTAAATAGAGTCGCGTGATGACGAAACATTTTCTTTTCATTCATTCTTTTAAAGGTTAAGATACATTTTGTGTCAGAAAGACAGTGGTATTTAGTTTCGAGTTGTTTGATATTATTTTTTTTTAGTTTTGTTTTAATTTTTCTTTAGTATGTCACAGAAACTCACCCCAGTTATCTAGATTTTGGTACCGTGTTTTACTATTTGTGGTTACAGCCCCGGAGTGCTGTTTTTTTTTTTTTTTGTTATAAATTGGGGTCGCGAGCTAACCCCTTGCAATAAAGTAGTTTTGAGTCGAGATTTGTTTTTTTTATAGCTCGTGGTGGAGGTGGACGTTAGTTGTTTAATAGACGCGGTAGTAGAAGCTGATTATTTCAACGTGACAATATTGTTAGGAGTTGGGCAGGCGAATGTCTCCGCAACATCGACAGAAGGAATCAGAACCATGCCTATGGTGGGTTAGTGGGCGTAAGTGGTCAGTCATCACCCTTTCAGTAAACCTAAGGGGAGGGGGTAAACAGCATTTTTCCATGTTTTCCCTACATGTACATTTCAGAATGACATTAGTTTATTTATGTAGCAGATAAAATGTAGACGATCACTCCCTTAGTATAACATCACATTGCACAAATTTTTTTACCCAAACTCCCCTTTTCTGAGAGAGAAAATTGTTAAGTCCTGGTAGTTTTACTCTAGCTTTGGAGTCGTTATACTTGCGCACGACAGTCGCCAATTGCAACATATAATCAAGATTCATTCTTAACAAGATACAACACTACGTGTAAGGATTCCACAATTTCTCGTTACGACATCACTTAGAATGCTGCTGTGCGAGGTTAGACATCCGAAACATTGTCAAACTGCTTAAAGGTGAAGATTGACAAGGACTCTGTACTGTCTATTACTTATGATGCCCACATGTAATCGGTGCTGACATTATACGGTTGCGTTATTGTAGCTGTTCAGTATGACAATACCTAGTACGGTCAGTCTTTGTAGACTGGGTCATTGAGTTTTCTCCGCAAACAAATTGTGACTGTACATAATATATACTAAGGATTTGTGCAGACCCACAACTTGTATACATCAAACATCAAGGTCTTGTGAAGCATTTTAATATCGTCTACGAGGTACGATTTGAGCTCGACGACATTCCCTCGTAATACAACTGTCGCACACCCACTTTACGTTATCGTCACACTGGTAACGAATTTCTCATTAATTATTGCGGGTTTTTACGAATGGCTAGGTGGTACTCTAATTATTTCAACCCCCTCTCTAATGATTGTGCACTCATATCTAGTACGTCCGATTTGAGTGATTTCTTTCGGATACATTGTTTAGTCTGTGCATGTATGAAATAAATGTATTTTAATGTATTACACTCAGCAGTCACATGAAGATCAGTACTCATTTTTTCACAAGTTCTGTGCTGTGATGACCACGAGTCACAAATTTTGCTTGAGCATGTGAGACAAGTTATAATCTCCTATTCAAAACCATTAGCTATTTTTTTTTTTTTTTGCTCTGTCATAGTTACTCCCAATTTCATAAAGCCATTCTCTTTGCCTGAAAAACTTCTGAGAACGACAATTTTACCACTTCTTGTCACAACTTATAAGCGAAATATATCTTAATAAATGCGTCAGTGGCACTTGGTGAGTCAGGTTTTTAGCTAGGTTCGCAACTGTTACTGTTCTGGTGTGGTTACATCAGTCTTATTAAATGTAGCGATCATTTCTTACAGTTTCTGTGTTTCGGTAACTCGTTGATTTAATGTAAAGCGCGAGATAATAGCCCAGTTGGATTGAAGTGGTGACAATTTTGTAGTACGCCTGCTTCAAAACGAAAAAAAACAGTCTAATGTTTGCGGAATGGATAGTATGATGTTTCTACTAAATGCTGCCTGTTGACGTGGTGACCTTGAAACGGAGTGGAGGAAGTGTGAAAGAGGGTAGGGCGAGCTCATTGTTGTAAACAGGGCACTGTTCTTCACACATTGTACCAGGTGGTCATGATACACAAGGAAGTACGCCAGACAGCAAGATGTTGCTCGTGTCTGCAAGATACTCCTACAAATTTCTTACAAGCGCATTTAAAACTGTTGGTATTTTTAAATATTGGGATGTTATACCGTTTAGTTCGTAGTGTTACAAGTTGCGGGCTAGGTACGTTTGGGGATGGAGGTATTTGATAAAATAAAGAAAATAAAGCTAACCTAGTTTATTTACAACTGTATGTACAAAAAAATCTATGTCTATAAACATTTATCACAATAAATGGCAAACAGAAGAAATAACTACTATTTACATAAAGGATAAAAAAAATACATCTACACAAGTTCTCTGTACATAGAAATGTTACTAGTCACTCACAATGGTGGACACAAAGAAATAACACCGAAAAATCTTTCTGGCCTAGAATCACCTTCTTCCTACTACTTGCTGCTGTCCCACTCGCTGGACGCCCTTGAACAGTCGTCGCAATCCAATACTTGTCACTATCACTTCAGATCACACTAGGCACCTGCCAGCAAAAACTCTCTCGCTCCTGCTGCAGCTACCCCTTATATACCCCACCCTCCTTCTTCACGAATTATCTCGGCGGGTCTCTGTTCTTCAACCTCCTGGAAAGATGTCGCTTCAATGTCAAGCACCATCCCGAGAGATAAAGAGGGAACAGGATCATTCCAGATCACGATATTTTCTCTCGGTTACCCGATACTGGGTGCAGGTCTTTTAGCGCTGCCGCCACTGTATTGTATTTCGCCGCCCTGCCCGACAGCCACAGCGCCGATGAGTGAGTGGGAAGGGGGTGTCCTAGCTCCGCCACCACAGTATCGTACTACACCGCCCAGCCAGACAGTCGCGGCTCGCAACAGTAGTTTATTTGTTTTGAAATATAAGACACATTTCGACATAAATTCATATTCGAATGTATTATTTGGCTTCTATTTAAATCCAGATCGTCAGCCATTATAGTTGATAAATTTAAACACTGTCAAACTGTGAATTAAAAAAAAAAAACATTTCAAACTAATTTAATGTCAAACTTAACACAATCGGTAACACCTCAAATGCTTGTGACTGGTGAAATAATAGTGCAATAAAAACCATTGTTTAGTTCACAAACATGTAAAACATTATTTAATTTAAAGTTAACACTTCGAATTTTTTTTTTCAAGCGTGTAAATGAAATCGAAGCGTGGATAAATTTCACGTATTAGTATGATGCATTCACAAAATACCATACTTTAATTTTTCGCTTAAAGAATGCAGAGTAAACATGACGAAGTACACACTGTGCATGACTCTTGGCTGTGTGAAACGGGAGGAAACCAAGCTAATACTGTGTTCCCGGCGTCAATAACATATAAAGTTTAGAGGTAGAATAGCAGATATTTTGTGAGGAAAGCAAACAATAACGAGCTATTGACAACGACGGCTCATTTAATGTTCTCTCTCTCGCTTTTAATACATTTAGTTTAACACAAAATAAGACATAGAGGCACATCACATTCGAGCATTTCCTACGCTACGGCGTAAGTTTAAATGTACAATGTTACTTTCAGATTTAGGAATTTCGATCATACTTCCAAAAAAAATACAGGCCTGGATAAATAAAATTATGTTAAACAAGTTGTAAGAAATACTCGTTGATAATATTGTAACTCCCGCAAAGCAAAAATTCGTGTGTTAAATGCAAACGAAACTTGTTTTACAATGTACTAATTAGTTTTAAGCGTGTTGTAATGTAGGCCTGCTCGTTAGTTTTAAGTGTTGTCATATAACGATCTATTGAACATTAACGTTACGTGCCAAATGAGTTTATTTAATTTGAAACCCAGCAGTGTTTTAAGTTAATGTACTTACTTTATTGTATGCTCCATGTGTCGGACTGCACTTTATTGTATGCTCCATGTGTCGGACTGCGTGACGTATTTTTTTATTTGTTTAGTTATTCTCTTAGCACCGCAAGCCCTACTATTTGTATGTTTGTTCTGAGGTATTTTATCATAATATTTGTTCCATGCAGTTTTTTAAAGAGATCGGTAATGGAGTCAAGTGAGTGTTTTCGTGCACGAGGAAGGGTGTTGTGGATAGAGCCGTGGACAATACGAGAAGGCTGGTGAGAACATTATACGTGCGGTAGGTGAAGTATACAAATATTAACGCTTATATGGACCTACAAAGTTTGGCAGCTTACATGTGTAACTTGAGCAAATTCAAGGGAGCAGCCAACTCCGCAAACCGTGGTGTAAATCTGGAATAGTATCCCATCATCCAGACAAATCTGGTTACTCCCTTCACACTAATCGGACATTGGAAATTAATAATAGGCTCGTCCTTAGCTGGATCCATGCGCAGTTGTAGTTCGACAATACCCATAGTGTACCCTGAAACCGTCTCACTACCGCTTTAATACTGTCAGCATTATACTGAACTAGCCGGTCGAAAGTCGAATTTAGTTTGGAAGAAATATTACATGACAATTATTACAGTAAGGCTTGCTGGTGCATATTACATTTTAAATCATTTGATCACATTAAATTGTAAAATTGAATCTGAAGTCCACGTTAGTCAGTAATTAAATATTTAAATTTTATTGCATGTAATTCTTCCTGGCACCCACTGTTCTACTAAAATTAATACTATGGTATGTAGCCGTGAAGTAATTACAGTAAACTTCTAGTAAATACGTAGTTGCTTAGCATTAGTTTTAAGTCATATGTTCAAACAAACATCACAATACACATGCTACATTCACATTACCGCATTTTCTGTAAGGGCATCCTGGATCATAAGTTAAAAGGCAAAAAAATTAAATGAGATCGGTCTACGCTTACAGCGTATGTGTAGTTTATTAAGTTTTTTGTACGGTAATGTTTATAAAAGAGCGAACAGATGCACGTGAAAGCCGCAAAATAAATAAATAATACAAACACGTGAACCCGCAGTCTCAATTCGAGTCAAAACACTTCGCCAACATTTCGCGAATTAAGTAACGTAAGAAAAACCTTGAAGGCAATATTCTTTATTGGTCATAGAATATAAGGGCATGAACTGTACATAAAAGAAAGTAGTTAGCCTATAGATAGCCAACAGGTGACATGCCACAGTTTCACGATTATTGTTGCTGACCTCCTTTCAAGAATTTAGTGTGGAATGCCCTGTGCAAATATACTTTTTGTGCGAAATTGTGTCATTTAATATGATGCAGAGATATATTATAGTGATGATTTCGTCTTTAAAAAAAGACATGGATTCCAATTTTCTAGCTTTTACATCATTTACACTGTAACCTTGAAAGTCTTGCAAAACTAAATACCAGCGGACAATGATTCGTAACTGACTGTGGGACCGGAAAACGAACTTATAATGTGAACATAAGTACTGCACCCATTATTCAGGCCATCGTTCCCACATTTCAACAGAAGCATATTTATTATTTTCAGTTTTTAAACATCGTCAGAGCAGAAGCTTCAGCCAGGGACGGCCTAATCACTTACTTATTATAGGTTTATTTTATCCTAACATAAAAAAAGTGATCAGCATATCAAAAATAGCGTCTGTACTGTACCCTACATTATGTCGAAATAGGGATAACAATGCAGTTTTGTTGTAGGTAGAATATTCCTACAACAGTATGTTCTGTAGAAGAACGATAAAGCTTTGCGCCTTGTACATAACTGTCAGTTCTACAGAACATATTGTTGAAGGAACAGTCGGGATAATACTGCCAGCCACACTTAATTGTTGTTCCTATTTTAGCATAAATTTAATGTAGTACCTACAAGAGTGCTTTTTTCTCAGTAGAGGCGATATCAATCACTTATTGCCTGTTTGGCATCCTACTGTCTGATGTGATTTTATTAGTTTAGTTAACTTAAATAAACCGTACTGAGTTTAAAAGTATAACATATAAGTTTACAGTTTGTATGGTTGCTTTTACGAATACATATAGGCCTCAACTATACAAAACATGACTCGTTAGATTTTTTCTCTAAATACGGCCTTCTATCACTTGTTTACCAAAATTTATCAGAGCGAGATCGATCAATAATGTTCTTTAGTTGAATATATTTTCGGACATAAGCGTAACTAATGCAGTAGTCACGTGCCAGTGTTCAGTTTTAACGTAACACAAGATATGCAAATTGCAGTGATGGAACTTCATGAACGAGTACCTGTACTTTGAGAAGCGTATTTTAAGAAGTGCATCATTATAAGCTATCAAAATCGGTAACAAAAATTTATATTTTAGGCATAAAGTTAAAACAAAATATAAAACAAATATTTTAATAACCTAGATATCTGTGTTTCTTTGATATACATAATTTGGAAAATTGTTGTTAGCTAGCCCATATTCATATAATAAATAATTAAGGCAGATATTACTTTTATTTCTTGCATGTGTACAAAAACTCGAAAAATATATATTTTTTAAGAGATTAAATATAGTTACAAATAAGTACATCGCATATCGAATTTTTTAAGTATCTAATTGATATTTCACCTTACAATACTAACATACTGTTATTTATTCCCTACAACTTTATTTTCTATGCTTATGGATTGAAATAGATAATTTGTTAATTATTAAATTTGGAGAAATGTGGAATCACGTTATTTGTGAAGTTGTATTTTGACCTTATAATGAAAATTTTCAGTTATTGCATTTTAAAAAACATAAACCAAGAAGTAACATGTTCGTCGAGAGATTGTTGAGATCGTTGGTTCTGTTGAGTTATGGAAGTGTACTGCAGAATGGTTTAACAAACACTTTGTCATTTTTACGTGATTCGTGTTGCAACGATACTTGAATTTGCGTTAAATTATGAAATATGAATTTACACGAGATAAGCACGTCATGTATTTAACACAGAGAAATTAAATGCTTAGTGAACGGAGTTTTCTGACAACATACAAATACAACTTTTATAAACGCCTGGTATTGTGTTTCCCGCGCTAGTGACTTGTTCTCTTTCTCTGACCTGAAAACCCGCGCAGCTGTTGGTCACTCGCACCCAATGCTGCGACACTTCACGCGCCCGAAATCGCTAGCTACCTCCTCACACATCATGTTTGCCTGGTACAAGTTTACGCGGCACGACACTCTTTCAAGCATCTTCTAAGGAAAGGAGGGATTTTTTGAAGCGTAGGGGGGCATCCAATGAGCAAACACTGTACTTCTGAGGAGGTGGGCACAGGGGTTCGTGGAGGGAGTAAGGGGAAGCGTAGGGGAAACGTTCTGTGAAGAGACGAATTCGTAGAAGTGTCCGTCTCCCGTTCGAAACACATTAATTTCTTGACTACATAAAACATATACTTTGTACTTATATAACGGTAAACAGATAAGTGTAGTTCATTATACGATTGCTGTTTATTTTCTTAAAAATTCATGTGACAGTTGCGGCAGATCACAGGTAGCTCTTTAAGGGACGAACTTGGTA
Organism: Medauroidea extradentata; assembly: GCA_003012365.1. Lineage (NCBI taxonomy): Eukaryota > Metazoa > Arthropoda > Insecta > Phasmatodea > Phasmatidae > Medauroidea > Medauroidea extradentata. Next base: position 160 of record PNEQ01077376.1, on the reverse strand, counting down.
ATGTAAAGGATGGGAGTTCTAATCTAGGTGTCGGTTCATTTTTTTTTGTGTTATATATTAATTTGGGATATAAGTGAGGTTCTATGCTGTAGTGGACTTAAACAAAAATGTAAATAGAAATGCAATATGCATTCGCTTCTGCGAAAAAAAAAAAAAAAAA
>PNEQ01077375.1:45565-107943 GCA_003012365.1 Medauroidea extradentata | reverse complement strand
TTTAAAGAATATCACAGTAGCCTGATTAAACCTCAGGTCATTTCCAGGTGTAGAAATTTGGATTAATACTAGATTCCTAGTAAGAGTCTAGATACGTCTTGCTACATTATTTGTAAAAATATAATAAATTATTTTTACTTTATTTCTGTAATAATTTGAATTTCCTACAATACAAATTTTCATATCAGATAATTAATCAGCAGTTTTCTTTTACGGAAGTGACCCGATTTAAGAGCCCAACACCTTTAAAATAAAATTTATTTCTTTTCTCCGACTTATCTACCCGTGCTTTTTTATTCCTAGTGTAAAGTTGTTTTGTTGAATTCTTCTCTTTGGGTTCTTTAATTCACTTAATAACTGCTGGCAATTTCTCTATATACACAAAGTAACAAAGTAATTGAGATGTTACAACACCTCGCTTATTATTAATTTACAGTATTGAAGAACTTAGTAGTCCAGTAAGATCTGCTCACAATAATGTCACTTTGATACAATTCATTTACGTCGTGTTGGACTGATTATAATAAAACGTGTAGTACAGAACTATACTTTTGTAAATAATTAATTGCATACAAAATAATATTAAAAGTATCCGGATAATATCCAGGAACATTTGTGAATGTTTTTAATAAAGTGTTGCATAAATTCGCTGCCACCGTGAGTTCAAGTTCTACTAGCAATACTAAATATGACTATTGTAGTAGATGAAAGTAAATTCAATAATTGTATTAGTAGATCCTAGTTTATATCATTGACCATCGGTTCACATAAAATTATTAGCAATACGCAGGTAAAGTTAAATTTTCAGGGAATAACTTGAACATACATAAAGGACACAATAATGTTTTTTTTTTCAGTTACTTACTAGTGGAATTTTCTTTGTACACGACAGCGATGTTTTGTAGCTGAAACACTTGTTTCAAAACTGAGAACACATTTTCAAATATGTTTTCTTCATTTTCAGAAACGACAGACGAAAGAGTCTTACTGAAAATTATAATAGTAACAACAAAATTAAGGTTTAATGGTTTCATTGGGCGTAGAGTCGACCGATGGTTCAAATAATACAAATCGCAAGAGCAGTAATGCTGCAGAACCTAGAATCACAACCCGATGTTCAGCTAACTTAATCAAGTTAAGTACTTTACAATACACAGCTACAATACCTAGTAGAAAATCAATATCTCGCACGACCATCGTGCCAGAAAGCTTTTGCTTTGACAAGGGAAGATAAAAAATGTGAATGACACGAGTTTCGTGTCGATATAAAAACGTCTGGCTTTAACAAAGACATTTGATAAAGCACTCTACTGCTTCTCGGTCTAGCAAACCATATAAAATAATTCGAAGAATGAATTAAGTTAATAACAAAACTTAGAGTTCTATACAGGCTAAACGGGTTAACATATGTGATTGTTTCCTTGTAATTAGGAATTAGTGATATTCACACATATTTGGTCTTTGTAAGTCAACATTTCAGTTATTGATTAGATTACCAAAATTACCAAACTTTTGAATGTTTATGATTGCAAGCCTCATTTGTGATTAAAATTGTTCACAGAGCTTAATGTCGAATGGTACTGCTTTAACACTTGTCATATTACGTTCTGAAAAATTGAAACAGATATGCCGGTATTATTGTAAGTAGATAGAAAACATCGATCCGGGAGCAGGGGGTTAGTGTGGTGGGTGAATGGTGTGACTTTTAACTACGATTACGGCCATCTTGGACGACATCGCGGTGGCCGTCTTGTATGTCGTCACAGCGGCTATCTTGTATCCATTCGCCATCATATGACTGTCCGCCATTTTGTTTAGCTACTACATTTCGTCTGTCATTTGTTGTTGTGAGCCACAATCTTGGTACTAGCTGGCACTTCGGGCATCTTCGGCAACATTCAGCTCGTCCTTGTACTTGCTACACTTGGTTCTCGAGTCAGCTACCAGAGATGATGATGTCGCCACAATCTTGTAGTTTCGAAGTTGGTTGTTAGGGGCGCTGCTATTGCCGCTTTATTAGTTCTCGAAGAGGCCATTAGTTAACCGGCTTGGTTGATTAATATAGTATTTGATACTTGTGTCATGTACTAGGCGGGGCTAGTGTTGCGCTGAAAGTCATGCCGACTAGGCGAAGATATCGATATAAATTTTTAATTTTAAACTGTGTAAGTTAAAAAATAATTTGGCAGTTTGGAGCCAGAACTTTACATTACTTGACTGAGCCTTTAATGACTTGGCTACCATGACATGGTACAAAGTAATAGTTAAAATGTTGTATTAATTAAATACAATGTTATCGTAATTACAAAATTCTTTTGGATGTTGGTAATTGACGATAATTTTTATAAAGGAAATATTTACAAATATATCACCACGAGATTTAATAATTTAGGTATTGATTTATGGATATAGGAAACTATCTATTACCGTAATTACATATTAGAAGTATGAATATCGAACATATAATTATTCGAAAATTTTCGTTTGTTATTTTTTTGGAAGCTGCAATTTTTTTCCCTGAATTTCATTTTTTTTAGCGCAATTATATATTTTTTCTTATTAGGTAATTATATTTTCGTACTCCTTTTTTATTGTGCATAGCATTTAATAAGAGTTTATATATCAGACACTGTTTTTAAAAAAAAATTCAACATATATGCATAGGTTATATTGAGAAAATTAAAAAATATAGCATTTAAATAGATGTATTTCTATTAATGGATTTTTAACAGTACATTATTATCAAATGTACGGAGCTGCAATCATGCACACAAGAGTGCTAGGTACTTGTCTCACCTCGTCAATGTAGTCCAGGAAAGATATGAGAAAAAGGAGTAGATTTATAGGAAAATTGCAAGAAAAGGTTTTTTACATCAAAATTCTCAGAAAAATTCGTAAAATAACGAATAAAAATCAACCGGTATCCACCTTACGGTTTTTACGTTTTTCTGGAATTTGTCCGGGACTAATGGGGATAAAATTAATAAGTCGAAATCGGTCGCGACTCCTTCGCGAACCTTCGCGACTCCTTCGCGAACCTTCCCGACTCCTTCGCAACTATTTCGCGACTTCTTAGCGAACCTTCCCGACTCCTTCGCAACTATTTCGCGACTTCTTAGCGAACCTTCGCGATCCTTTCTCAACCCCTTCGGGACTACATCGCAAACCTTCGCGATTCCTTCGCGAGCTTTCACGAGTCTTCGCGATCCCTTCGCGAGCCTTCGCGATCCCTTCGCGAGCCTTCGCGATCACTTCCCGAGCCTTCGCGATTCCTTTGTGAATTAATCCTCAAACAACCAGTCTCACTGCATTGACATGAATTTCTTTTCCATACAGAAAATTCTCTCATTCTTTGAATATTTGTTTTCCAGAACCACGATAAAAATGCTTGTCATCGTGTATTAGACTTTTTAAAACAATTTCACACATATACAATGTTTAAATGAAATTCAACAAAATTTATGAAGTGGAGCTACCTACAAAGATGTTTCAGATCTCTTGCCTGTATTTCAATCATTACAAAATTAGCAAGTAAACATGCATTCGAAACCCTAATCACGACAGGCAGCCAATCATCCGCGAATAAAAGCGAACATAAACTACGATGGAAGTACCCTGAACGGCAAGTCTGTCAGTCACTTGAGGCTGTATGCACAGAATTAAGCATAACTATTATATGTCCACGTCAACATACATTAGCTATCGTCTCAGTCTATAGTGAAGTAACTCGTGTGTCTTTTCAGACTGAATGCCTATATCCTACTGCATCTCTTACAACTTAAGTAAGGAGAGGGCGTAAGGACTAGGTGCCCCCAGCAACAATAAATTTTCTTTAGTATTAGTGTCTAAAACTATGTCCATGTAACCAAACGATATGATAAATCTTCCGTTCCAGACACTGTATTCAACGTGTATCTAAAACATACCGATAAACTTTGACAGGTTATTCCTGAGGCGGAAATGGAAAGTTTGATACAGGGAACCCATTGTCCAGGTCAAATAGGGAGGGCTGTCAACGCTTCCAATGTTTGAGAAAAAAATTACACCTTGTAATATTCTGAGAACGGCTTGCCTGACAGAAACCAATACGTGTCACCGAAATCAATAATAACGTGCGGAAGTTATACATTTAACACACCTCAGTCATGTTTAAATAGGGTGGCACCACCCACAATTAATAAAATAATACTTACGTGACAGAACCAATTTGCTATTTGTGACCGAAAATAACAAAACGTCATAAAAATGAGAAAAATAATTGTCTCTTGCAAATACTGTATAAATCTCGTCCTTTAAAGGTAATCATTAAATTTCTTGATTTTACAGAGAACTGCTGTTGCTTACCAAGTATGCAATCAGGAATGACTGACTGCATGCTGCGCCTGCAACTTTGTCCGTGGTAAAACATTGACTTTCATAAACAGATTAGGTTGGAGTGTCTCAAGTTAACGAGAAATAAATTATGAAAATTATTGCACGTCTGTACACTACCAATGCCATTTCGAACTATCGTAAGAAATTCTACAAGTGTTCAAATTGGTAGCCTCCCATTTCGTTACAACAAATGATTCGGCGATGAAAAACTGGCGTACTCGTTCGAAAACACCTGATGAATCTAGAATTTTGTCACAGGCGGCCATTACCGTAGCTAGCAGATTTTTCTCCGACTCGATGGGTGTGTCGTACACCAGAGCATTGGTGATCCCCCACAGGCAAAAGTGTAATTGATTAAGGTCTGGAGAACGTACTGGCCATGCAACAGGCCCACATCCTCCAATCCTCTGTGCTTGAAATGTCGTGTTAAGGTAGTCACGTACAGATCGTGTGAAATGTGTAGAGGCACCGTCGTGTTGAAACCACATACGTTGCCGAACCGCACGCAGTATATGCTCGACGAACTCTGGCAATGTGAATTACAGGAACTGGCAGTACATGTGTCCATTCAATCGGCGTGGCATCAAGTAGGGTCCAATGAGTTTGTAGCTGACAATACCCGCCCAGATAATCACAGAGAATCGTTGCTGGTTCGCTACTATGGTAGTTGCATGAGGATTGATGTCGTCCCAAATGTCACTGTTCCTGCTGTTAAAGTAACCACCACACGTAAATGTCGCTTAACAATACGATGGACGTAAAGTCTGGATATTCTGTGCACTGACACAGGAACCACTGCGAAAACGCAAGTCGAGGAACTAAATCTGCTGGTTACAATGCCTGGACCTTTCGCACATGGTTAGCGTGTAGCAGGTGCTCGTGCATAACACGCCATACAGTTGAATGTGACACACCCACTCCGTGCGCAATGACGTGGGTGCTTGTTGACGGGTTTTCCTCCAAATGGTTGAGAACGTCTTCATCCACATTTGTTGTACGTACATTCCTTGGGTGACCAGAGCCACCTCGCACTTTAAACGTGCCTGTTTCACGCAGTCTCTGGGTGACACAGCTGAAGGTCTCGTGATGAGGTTGCCTCCGCGCAGAGAGTCTCTCGTGATACAACCGTGCAGCAGCGTGTGCATTACCTTTCATTTCGCCGTACAGCAGAACTATGTCTGTCATTACTATGTTGGTATAGATTGTCATGTCGACTTGTAGCACGATGTATGCAAAACAGTGAAGTATAGATTTGTAGTCAACTACAGTCCTCTCCCGTGTTCGGGAAGGGGAACTACACTACCGATACTGGGAGGGGGGTTTGGGGGAGGGAGAACCACGACGCACACCAATGTTATTAGCAGCCACACTACACGATGCAACTTATAACTCCTCGTTGCCACAAACCAAGTGCCAACACGCAACACTGGTGTGGCAAGCAGTCAGTCATTCCTGGTTGCATACCTGGTAGGCAATAATAGTTCTCTGTGAAATAAAACATTTAGGCCGGTATTCCTAAATAATAAGTTAGGGTCTACATAAGCACTACCTTCTCAGGCGCAAGAAAAGCAACGACAGAGACCAATCTCGCTGAGCGTATTCCTAAACGTGTTTGCGCCGTGTCCTGAGATGGTATCAGGTAAGTCACGGCTTATTATTCGCCGGCCCGCGCGAGGCTAGAAACAAATGAAGGCATGATGAGCGCTGCTGACTTACCTTGGCTATAACAAGAACACGTTAAACTTTGTACTTTTGCAACTTATTATTTAGCATTTGAAACTGTTTACAAAATAATTACAGTAACAAAGAGATAAAAATCACAGATTATAATGGTCACAATTAAAATATTCAATAACAGTTTCTTGTTAAAAGTTAAAACAGTAGGTACAGTAGCCACGCGATCGCAGTGTTTCCGTTCATATTTTATGCTGATTATGACGTGAAATGTTATATTAGCATATTATTCGGACACGTGGAATTACATTCAAAATATAATTCGCAATCACTATTATAATATAATATATTATTACGCCGCAACTAAACACTAAAAACTAAGGTATTGTCACGCTAACAGTGGCACATAAATTAGGTCTCTCATCGCCTCTGTACACAACGCACTAAACGGACAAGTTCTTTTTCTTTTGTCATAGGCTATTATTTGATCATACTTCAAGCAATGGCTCTTATCATTTCATTGAACACATCTCTCTAGCAAAGTGAAATTTATGCTTCAGTCGAAACTTCGTTTGTATCCAGTAATTTCATTTTGAAACAGTCTCTAATAACCTGGGAGTCGACGATACGTAAAGCCCAATTACCTTTCCTTTTGTTTTTGAAATATATGAAATAAAAAGGGGTTTTTGACAATTTTGGAAGGCTTCAGAATAACACTGATACAGCGCGCGAGCTGTTTTAAAATATGTTGCCTGTCAACTGTTAACGTCTGAAAAGTGCTTTTATTTTACAATATGTTGATAGTAAATATAACACAGATGTTTAGTAGTTTCTTAAGAAACATTTTTTTATGATGCAAAATGTTTATTAATTACGATTTTTTTTGCATTATTAGGGCAATGTGAACGAATTGGAATGCCTATATTAATAATGTTTACACTGCATTATTGTTATTTTACATGTATCAAAATGAAAAGCGAAGATGCGTTAGTAAATTTTAATTGAGTATAACTTGCTGTTATGAGCGTTAAAAATTATCCCGGAAAATTAAGTGTTTACTTGTGTCATTTTAATATCTAAAAAACACCAAATAAGATATGTGCATCTGAACGTGACGACAAATTTTTAATGTTCTAGATACAGTATTTTTTATTTTAAGGTTAGCAGAAAAAAAATTATAATTTCTCACAAAACGTTAAACATTAAAAAAATAATTTTTATATATATTTTGTATGTTATTTACAGTGGAAACCAATTAGTTTTACTCTTTACCTATAGTTAATTATAACATCGTAACGGTCGAATATCATGTTATTTTAATGTGTAGATACAATATTTCCTCAAATTAAAGTAATAGTACTACTACTAATAATATTCTGCGTAATATAAAAAAGTTAAAAAAAAACTTCGGACCAGTCGGAATTCGAAACCGAATAATTTGCTTAGCGACAGAGCACCTTGTCAACCTCTGATATCGACGCAGTGCAATAATTTTATACTAAAGCCAGCATTTAGCAAACAGTCTACAAAATCATAATTTTCCTATTTATTAACAGTTTTAAGTTTATGAAAAGCTTGTAGCTTATCACTGAACATTCTCGCCATCGTAAAGTTTTATTTTATGTACAATTTTCTTGTGTTTGTTGACTCTCGCTGTGTTGAATATTATTTTCGGCAGGCAAGTGGTACTTCCGTTGTACCGGTTTTGACAGGAATAATGTGCTACCATCTTCGGGCACAGAAATGAAAGGGTTGCGTCCTAACGCGCGGCCGTATTTCTAAACGTTCTGAAGGTATCAGATAAGTCACGGATCATTATTTGCCGTCCCGTGTGTGCTTATAAATATATGAAGGCGACGCTGGGCAGTGCTTGTTTATAGAACAAGTAACAGTGACTTTCAACAGCTATTTAACAAAAGTACGTTAATTTTTTACATTTAAAACGTAATGTAGTGCATTTTAAATTGTTTCAAACTAGAAGAAATCTTAAATATAGTAATATAGATTGAAATATATGTCAATCATATCTCGAAATTTAAGTATTAAAAATAATGTTTCAATCTCTTGTGCAAAGTAAAAAAAGAAGTAAGTTATTTTTTTATAAATTGGTATATACGTCGACGTCTTTTGCGCGTTCGAGATCTATAAATGCGGAAACTGTAAGTTCGAGAAAGCAGGCACATCACTCATTACCCTAGCCTGTAGGCGTAACTAACTGGCGTTGTCTTTTCGCCAAAACTCACCTCTACGAGACATAACTGTAATTTTGACGATAAAGGTGAGTTGTATACATCTGCACCCTATAAAAGATTCTGTAGCAAGATTTCAATGCTCGAAAAGCACCCCTAAAACACCAATTTTTGCCATTTTGGCCGCTTTACAATATGATTTAATGATTATTGTTGATCCAGAAATTGGTATACACACGTATAGTAATCTTTGAATAATATTCCTAAGCAGACATCACTCATGTGCGTTGAGCAGTTTTCCTTCGAATAATCTGGTAACGGCCGAATCTCGGCGCACCTCTCGGAGGCTTGGGAAAATGGCTACCATAATGACGTGCACACGTATGCAGGACCTTGAAGGCTTTTCTTCTTTTTCTTTATGTCTACTTTCCATTGTCCGTTTGTGTGTTTCTCAATTTTTCCTCCACATTAAAAAATCAAACATACGAAGCTAACGTAATCAAACTTGATAAAAAATATAGTACAGTAAACAAAGTTGATTATACTTATACGTAATTAGTTCATATTTTCATAATGGCGGTCATTTAAAAGGTTTTTTCTTCATGAGATAAAAAATACTTAATTTTTTGAAGGAGACGTTGTTTATATTACCTATCAAAACGCTGGCAATGTGAGTATCTAAGTTTTCTCGATCACATGAGTTAGCTACACAAACCACGCATCTGGAAATCACCAAAGTCGATACATATGTTTGATACTAACGTATTTTTAATATATCATTTTCAGTTTTAAAAACAGGATGATTCAGAAAAAAATTTATTAGCACCGCGTGGAGAAATTTATGATAAGGTAAGTTGAAAATGTAATTTCAATGATTACCTGAAATAGGTAATAGTTAAAAATTTACCTAATATTTTTACTTCTTTTAAATAAAATAGGCGATTTGGTCTGTAATTGTTTCAGCACTTATTGCTTTGCTTAACATTTCAACAAATTACATTTTGTAGTTATTTTCTGGTTAATATTACTACCACTATAATTCACTTCGCAGAAAAATTTGAGGGCATATTTTCGACATATATTTCATAAGTTATAGCCCCATTAAAATAAAGAAATTATCCCGTATAACTAACAAGGAAATTTTGTATTAAATGTAATTTGACGATTCAACGTTTATAATACTGTACATACTCTATTTCCCAAGATTTGATGTCATGAATTTATTTATTTTCTCCTATAAAAACTAGGCCGACTAAGAAAATGTAAAATTAAAAACTTAATTTTTCAAACTTTGGTTTAATTAGTTCCAATTGTTGTAGGTTCACTATGTTAGAAGATAGAATCACATGAAGAAACAAAGAAATATTTTCTATTGTTTACATCTACATGATCAATTGCAATTTTTTTTATACCAAATTAAGGAAAGTTGTCTTATTAGTTAAGTTTGTGCTTTCTCGATATATGCACATATCATTTGCAGATATGTGTTCAAGTGTGTTTTCTCTAAAAATAAAACTGCAATTTTTAAATATGATCACTTACCTTAAGGTTTTCCTTACAAAATACCGAAAAAACTATTAAGTTAAGAGCAGCATTGGCACGCCTATTAAATGTCATATCGTCTCTACGCACAAGTCCCAGAACTAGCGAGCAGATTTTCTGTCGTACAAACGATTTTTGGAATTAGACTTTTACAAAATTAATTTTTTTCCATACATTTAACTAAATTTTTAATTACAATGGCATGAGAATGGAGATATTTTTTTACAAATTATTTATAGGTCGCTTGCTGTTTTGGAAACATCCCGTTACAGATTTTTTTATTGTAGGTGAATATATTGTGAACACATTTAATTATTTCTGAAACTTTTATTTAACGTGACGTAACGCAGATTAAATACGAGTTATTTAAGAAAGAAATATACTTGTAAAAAATTTTATTTTGGAAATTAATTTTAAAAATATTTGAATGTTTGTAAATAAAAATATAGGCAGAAATTCTGAATGTTAGTTAAACGTATCGTATCTTACAAAAATGTGTTTAAATCGACAGTATATAACAGTTTGAAACAATTGTAATTTCATATTTTCTAAGAAGGCCGGTTTACAAAAGGTGCCTATTGATCGTACATCCGTTATTCATTCTATTTGTAAGTATTTGCAGGGGGAAAAATTTATATTCATTAATAGTTCATTATACATCTATCTTATTGCTGTATTTTTTAGTCAGTTTAATGCTTAGAAACTATATTTATGGAAATAAACATTAATTTCATTTTTACCTTATTGTGCTACATGATATATAAAAAAGTAAAAAAAAAATTTGGAGTGACCGGGATTCGAATCCAAATAAAATGATTACCGGGCCGACACCCTAGCGCATGAGCAATCCAATCACTTTCGTAAAGATAAACAAAAAATTATACGTACACTGCGATGCTTTGAAAACCACAAATTTGTTGATTTTGGATTATTTGGGTTTTTAAAATGCTATTGGGTTATTATTTAGTATTCCTGCTGCCACAAAGTTTCATTTTCTGTACGATTCGAATATTTTTTCTTTTCTCTTTTATTATTAAAAACTATATTCGTCCAGCAAGCAGTAAAATACGTTGTAACGTGTGTAGCCGTCTGTAGCGCTGAGTGTACTGCGCATTCGTAATTATATTAGGACAAGGAAAAGTCACAGGCTAGTCCTGAATAAGCAATGTCCTGAACCTAACCCTTATACAAACGTTTAGGAATACCGATAAGGCCTAGGCATGACATATGCTGCACCTAAACCCTTATACACACGTTTAGGAATACCGGCCTTAATGATTACATTTAAAGCACGGGATTTGGACTGTTTGTGCAAGATACATTCCTTTTACTAGTTTTTATGACATTTCATCATTTTTGGTCACAAATAGCACATTTTTACTGTCACGTACGTTTTTTTTAATTGACGGTGGTGCTAGCCCATTTAAACATATTGTGGTGTGTTAACTGTACAAATCCCTCACGTTAGTATTTATTTCGGTAACACTTATTGATAACCAGAAATCTGTTTCTTTCAAGCAAGCCGTTTTCAAAATATCACAATAATTTGTAATTTTTTCTCAACCTTTGGAAGCGTTTACAGCCCTATCTATTTAACCTGAATCATGGGTTCCCGATATCAAACTCTCTAATCCGCCTCAGGAATAACCTGTTAAAGATTGTCGGAATGCTTTAGATACATCTTGTATAGATAGCAATATACAACCACATCATAAGGTCACGACCTTCAATGCACTTTATAGTATGTACTCTACTTAACAGAGTATGTAGTCTTTCCCAATGTAAAATCACCATATTTGTAGGTCTATAAAACAGATTACGATACCTCAATATATACATGCCAGATATAAAAGTAGGGCTTATGCTACTTAATCCTTTATTAATTACATTACCAATTAATATATTCGTTGCTTGACACACCTTTCTCTAACATATGTGCGTGACATAGGTGCGTTATAGACCTCAGTACCGATACGATTTAACTGTCAGCTAACACTAGTCATAACAAAAACCGTGCCACGCATATTCACGATATGTTCTTAGGTCTATTTGCGCCGTATACAGTTTACCTGACTAATAGTTCATAAGATATTTTTCAATATATTTGAAAGCTAGCCTGATCGTTCACCTTTTAATAAATACTCACACACACACACACACATATATATATATATATATATATATATATATATATATATATATATATATATATATATATATATATCGCTCGAATGAAATATTCAATGTTGAGCACACTATTGCCTTGCACTGCTAGCACATGTACAATTGCTAAGACGGTTCAAGTCGTCCCCGAGCAACTAGCTAGACGGGTCCTTTAAGCATAACAGCCTACTAAATGCAGCAGAAAAAATCATGTCTACAGTCGAGAAAATACTAAAATTATGAGACAAGCTTTCCTCAGAGACATGCATCACCACAAGTTATCGTTTAATTTGATGTCAAGGACACTTACCCAGCACGGCGTCGTAGTAGCAGGCTTGATACACACTTCATATTTGCCAGACGGCTGAGTGTCATATGTGGTCTCGTAGGTTACTTTCAGAATAGTGTTACCATACTAATCACACAGATTGAAGAATAACTGAAATAATAGTAATATCAAATGAAAGAATCAGTGGACGTGTTAATTTGATTTATATCTACACAATTCCCAATACTGTAGTCTGCGAGAGTGCAACGATTGCTCCATTCTATTAGACTCTGCTAGGCATCACTGGTGCTAAGTGAGATGTGCAATATTTATGCGAGACCCTCCCCAATACCTCTTTCTTTCATTTTAAACACTCATCTGTAAGCAGTAAGATCGGCAAGTCTCATAAAACGTCATTTGTGATAGTAGTTTTAAGTCGGCAACAATAATGTGCGATAAAAATTAATAAACTTGTCTAGTTTTCGAGATCCTAACTCAGGCCTAAGTTGTTGCTAGCAATTACTTTATACATTGTTCTTAATGTTAAAACTCTATTTCAGTCGCGTACAAGCCATACGGACACAGGAATTTACGTACAAGCGATGCTTATAGTGATGGGTAGAGAGAAGTTGGTATTTACTTTGCAGAACTCGGGGGCTTTTGAATAAAGCGCCTATGCCCTTCTGCACAACTCTAATCGTTCAATATGTACAGTAATAATAACTAAGATGAAATATAATACTTAATGTATATAACATACTCCTAACTGTATGTTGCCGCTACACACGCAGCTATTGTCCGCGCGCCAGCTCTGTGACCTTGGCGTATATCCATTATTCATCGTAAACTTCATGTACACTACAGTAACACAAACACGGTCTTACTTACAACGTTACTACGACTAGCATGTGCTTCGCACGCTATTGGGCCTCGTTTTATTTATATTTAATAAAACATGCCTGCCACGGACCCAGAGCTGGCCCGCGGACTGTAAATTAGTTTTCACTTTTTATGGTTGTGACTATATCAAGAAATGTTACGAACACATTTTACCAATGGTCCAAAATAATTTTGTTTGGCTCGTCTATGGTGTAAACTAGCGTTTAATTTCACCTGTCACATAATATTTAACGGTAAATATGGTTGTATCATTTGACGTGAACCGCGTTCACGGGCTTCTCCGCGACCGTCTGCCATGTTGACTGCCCTCATGAGAAACCTACACCCCCCAGATGATAGTTGGACTCGGCCAGCTACGAGCCATCGCCAGCTAGCTTGCAACCATTAAACATTAAATGAATAAAGCAAATACTGGAAATTATTTTAATATAAAAATTAAAGGTATCTTAATAATTTCTAGTATTTAGTTGATTAGGGTCTTCATATGGGCTAGTGGTTTAGTTTAGATTAATATTAGTAGTAGGACATACCACAAGTAGAGTAAATAAGAATATTTTAAGGCTTCATTAATATTCATCATTGTTTTTCATCAGTGTTCATATGCAATCATCCTCACTCGCCATTTTTCTTTTGGCGCGCACCAGCCGGAAGTACTGCGTGGAACGCCGCCATCACGGCAGTGGCCGTGTAGCTTCTAAACTAGCAGGACGTGTCGGGCGGTCGTGAAACAAATAAATTAGTTGTGATACACGAGTGATTTATTTTACGTGCGTTGACCCCCGAAGTGATATGGCGTCGCCCTGGCCTAAACAAGAGTGCAACACATAGTGTGTGTGGCGGTTTTATATATGTGATACAACCAGCAGGACATCAGTGACCAGCAGGGTAGCCGCTGGGCCGTCGACCACACTCCCTGAGGCTGGGAGCTCATGCTCGTGTTCCGCCGAGCTGGCCATCCATGCGGAACTGGTGCCTAAGGGTATATTCATCTGTCATTTCCCCCCTGACTGCAGCATCGCCAAAATCCCTGCACACTGGTCACTTCACATACATAACGTAAATTATACTTACTTATTTATCCTTAACTAATCGAAAATATAAGTCTCAGCTTTTAAGCAGAGCGTCTGTGAAATATAGTTACATTTAATTACACCTGACGCGTAATTCTCGTCAAATAACAGCAGCTTAAATATCTTATATCGGACTTTAAAAATATACTTATTATTTTTATACTTTGAAAAATCACTATCAACAACCAGTACGCTATTGTAGTTATACTTCCTTACAACTTCTCGGTTTTTAAACTTTACTTTGAGCAATCAACACATTTTTCGCAAGTTTTCAGAAAGATATTTTTTACATAATAATTTCGATGCACCGAACTAAGAGAAGTTGGTCTTTACGTGCGTAATTCTCCAACTTGGTTTGTTTCCTGTAGTTTGCTTACAGTAATTACTGCAATTATCACAAATGTAAATAGAAAGTATGTATTTATTAATTTTTATAATGAATAATATCGAATTAAGAACACTTTTTACACTAGAATCTTTCAGTACTCTTTGTATATTGTCACATAATCTGTGTTGTATGATTTGTTGACTACGTACACGTTCTCAGATCAGTGGATAGGATGACGAGATCCTTACGTCTAGGCCAGCCCGTTCGCCTGTATTTCATCTCACGATATTTTCGTCTGCAGGACCAAATACTTATCTACAATGCAGGTGTGGTGACGGAACAGTAGCACTGGTATGAATCCTAGCTGCCTCTGAAGGAATTTGAACGAATACAGTGATATTTTACTGGATTTGACAGTTGCACGCTACATACTCGTTCCTTCATCGTGACTGAATCCCAAGTGTTGTTAACTCTGGTATCCATAGCTTACCGGTTATCTTCGCAGTGTATTAGTGCATTAAGTATACAAACGTTACAATTCTTTTAGGTTATGGTATTGAACTATAATACGTGTCCTTACAATGTTTTTGTTTTCTAAAGTTCGACTAAGGTTTATCCGCACAAGGTTCTATTAAACTATTTATGCTAACGAACTCACGCCATTACCTAACTTTTTTGTTTGCGCAAATTACTTAAAAAAGACTACAGACCATTTTTGCATACTAAAATTAACGCTTCACAATTAAAAAAAAAATTTGCAAGTAAGGAAAATTATTTTAACTATACCTACAGTATAAGTACGTAGAAAAACTATAGAAAACCAAGTTAACTAAGTTTCAGTGCCTAGTCTTAAGAGACATGTTACTATGTGTAATAATCTATATTATTTACCTGATCGTGTCACATACTTGAAAATATATTTGGCTTATTATTGTGTATTTCTTAATGCATTATTTTATTTTAAATTTATGTAAGCCAATAACAACATGTAGTAGACCTGTCCTCTTCAACACATTATGCTGAACTGTTGGTAAAGCTTAAATGTTTCAAATGAATAGCTTGTAAAGTTTTCTGCTTATATATTGCGAAAGAAACTTCAAACATAAAGAAAATTTTCCTTAAATTTCTATTTAATTGAATTCCTTGTTGCGTTACATAAGTATTAGTGTAATGTTATAATTTTGCAGTGCCTAATTAGCAACCAAACTTAAGCTTTATAAAGCGGTATATAGTGCTTGTGTATGTTAATTCGTAATTTCTCACGTACCCATTAGATAACATTGTGATTGTGCATTATATGAGTGATTGCTCAAAAATGTAACAGTGCTTTCAACAATTAATAATATAGAATTCTGAGGTATTACAGCCCGTGACACATTAATGATAATGTCTTATGCAATTTAAGTAGTTGCTGCCTGATTAATAAATGCGTGTTTCTTCAGGTTGGACAATCAATGTTTAGTTGCATCTCTTCCAACACATCTCTATGAGCAGGCACATGAGTGATGTTAGCACTCCCAGGACGAACACCATCATACATGGCAGGACCTGCTCAATGTTGATACTTTCCGGCTCTTCTAGTTCATCATCGTCGTCTGTGTACCACCGGCGGTTGATCCTTTGTATCTCACCTGACTCTTGCATCTTCATCAACCTGCACGTAAAACATCATCAGTACACTGCTCGCACGTCCGACATATGAATATGGAAATAATACTGTCAGAAATCTAAGGAACTACAGTAATAATACATTTATACACAGCTCTTATCACTCGCAATGGCAGTAGCCACGAAGAAGTACGTTATTTTCCATTTAATTGAGCGACATATCATGAGTATACCAATGGCAATACACAACTACGTCTTCGCAAAAAGCAAAATTAAGAAAAATTCAATACAAGTCGAAGTAACTGTACTGGAAAATAATATTAATACGTATAGTATGCATAATAAACCAACAAGTAATAAAGAAAATTCCTAGAAAAAGTTTTAATGTTTACATGATCCTTCCGAATTATTTTAGCACTAAATGCAGCCAGGCAAAGCGATAACTCTGTGAAAATTGTAATTTTCAGATTATTTAGCTTAAAGAACGACATATTTTCAAACGCCGCCGTAAATATTGAAAATATGTTCTTATTGGCTAACGAATTTATGACGTATCCGCGCTTGTTTCGATTAGACGCCGCTCATCACACTATTGTTTGTATTGTAGGATTTTAATTGAACTAAAAAAACTATAACATTTAGTGAACCCTGTTACGTAAAAGCTAGCTCGGGAAATTCGTTCATTGTCAAAGCATGCATAGGGTCAGTTTTGTAAGTTACCAACGCAGATTTCACTATTGATGATTATAAAGGAAATAAAGTAAGGTATTAGTTGCTCCACACATTACGACGTGTTAGTAATAGGTTTGAGATTATTGCAGTGTAACTTAAATTCCAGAGTGATAATAACTTACTACGAATTCATATTTATATTTCAGATTCGGTATAGAATTATAAGTTTAGGTTCGAAATGTCAGCCGTGAAGTTCACATGCGTACAGATAGTGAACCTATCGAACTAATAGCTGGAATGTGTTTAAAAAAACTTGTCATAGACTCGTTATCGAATATCCTGGTTATTCTAATCGAAATAATAACAAAGCAGATAAATTTTTTTATTAAAAGTAAATTGTTTGCTCAGTCATTTTACGTATATCGTGCCACAACCATGTGGAACAGCCAAAAAGACTACAACTAAAGAAATTTCGTCGCAAACTACAACGTTTAGCTTAAAATAAGTTATTTATTTTATGCTAACCGTCTTAGATTGTACACAATACATAGAAATAATAATTTCATACATAAACCGTACTTTTGTTGTTAATACCAGACTATTATAAATTTATTGTAGTTTAAATCGTGCAGTTCACCTTGATTTTTCAGACGGTGCTATAGTCAAGATTTTACTCTGAGTAAATTACATGTTATTTCTGCGTAAACGAACTACTATTCACATTTATGCTCTTCGGAGTTCCAGCCATACTCGTTTTTACCGCATAAACAAAAATATTTATCAATATTTCATGGCCTGAACGTATGTTGCTATAGTTTGTGTGTAACTTACAATAAAATGTACGCTACCGTGACGTCACAAGGACATCAATATGGCAGTTCACGTTATGTTTGGCGTAACGCTCATTCATAAAGTTTTAATAATAAAAAAAGTGCTATTAAGATATTTCGGTCACTAACTTACCGACGCACATCAATGAAGACAAAGAATACTGTGGACGCGTAATTTTAATGGCGCAAGAATTCTATAAGTGGGTCTTTACAACTGTTGTGATAAGATTTTGGTCAAGAAAGGAAAACATTTCTGTACTATTTACGCATGTATTTAAAATATTTTAATGAATGTGGTGTTCGAAGAAGATGCGCACTGTCACTAGGCATGTGTATAATGTAATACAGTACGATATTTGTTACCCTATCAAAGTTTGCGCTTACA
Organism: Medauroidea extradentata; assembly: GCA_003012365.1. Taxonomy (NCBI): domain Eukaryota; kingdom Metazoa; phylum Arthropoda; class Insecta; order Phasmatodea; family Phasmatidae; genus Medauroidea; species Medauroidea extradentata. The sequence continues at coordinate 89,940 of PNEQ01077375.1, read as the reverse complement.
ACTACACCGATTGACATTGAATTAGTATCACAATTTGAGGATTGATGGATGAGTTAAGCGGAATAACTTTAATTTATGTTTTATTGCCTGAAAATGAAGCTGTATTGTTGAAACGGTGTAGTAGGCAAACCACGCAGGACTGGTGGCGTCAGGTTTGAACAAAGATGCAGGAATAATGTCAATGTTTGCAAGCAGGTTTATTGTTGTATCTGTGATATTACGAAACTACGTATAGTCTCTCATGGTTCCTGCGCTACAGCGATTGTTGTTAACGTCGCAAGTGTAACACTTACAGTGGAAACGTGCAGCAACAAAGTGTCAATCGGAATAGTTCATACACACTTACCTAGCTATTTTCCACCTCACATTGGCAATATCACACGCACTGGTATGTCTGTGCAATGTAAATGTGGGGACGGCTGTAGGCATACTGACACATCCAGTATTACTAATTTGGTTGCAACGATGATATGACACGACCGTCACAAGTGGCCAACACGAAATTACCATAAGAAGTTATTTTACAAATTATTGCGACAGTGTTTCTGTAAAACTGATATAGAAATGACAGTTGCATTGTCTGAAAATATATGAAGTTGTTTCTGCAGTAAATTAAGCATATTTTCTTATCAGTTTTATCTTCTATATATCTTCTTTAACTTCGAAGATTTTCACACGTCAGTTGCAATCTCCCCTCATGCCCTTTCCTCTTCCTCTTGTTATTTTTCCATAAGCTAAATTCGATAATTTTTTATTCATGTACACGATTGGATTGTCCTATGAGCCAAGATAGGATAATTTCATAGTGGCTGTATGATAATTTTTAATGGCAGAATAAATTACAACGATTCACATAATTACAATGATACGTTTATACATACGTGAGCATTAACATATGCATTATAAATAGAAGCTTATCCGTGACGGTTTAAACTCAGTTGTTTCCACTACCAATACGCATGGGCATTTCAGATTGGCATAATACGTGTTCAGTTTCGAAATCATCTGCACGTGTCAAATTGACAACCAAACTAAATTACATTTTACCTACGAAACGTGTGTGAAGCATCATTCATATAACGTAACATTTAATTAAGTATTGGATTTCTCATGATAACTCTCATGCTAAAATATAAAACCAACGCCGTTCGAAAACATTTCTCACGTAGCAAGTTATTTTCTTGTAGACACTTGTCGATTGTCACAATCGACATTTAACAGTTATTATTTTAGAAAGATTTCTAATATGTGGTTTTTAATCAAATACTAGCATGTTAAAATTAATAGTATGTTACAATGTTTTGTGTATACCTATGCTATTTCTGCTTCAAGTTATCAATTATTTGAGACGCCAAACTTTGCTTCGCATATTTGACATATAGGCCTAGATAGCACACATACATATCCTACAAGTACTTTCACCTGGTAGTGAAAATGTAAGGTAATACGTAGGCCAATGTCCATTATAGCTATGTATGTTATTTCCAGTGCATGTTTTGTATAGGATTGCATTTAGCAAATATTACAATTTAAGACGGGTAGTAACTAGGAAACTAGGAAATATATTTTATTAAGCCTGTTAATGTGCCAAAACAGCTAAATTTTATATTCGTACGTTAAAAATGCTAGTTTCAAAGACATTACTTACCCTTTGTTCTTTATGGGCGTTAATGGGTCAAAATACATAATTTTATGTTTATATCACATACTGTAAGTTTTTTAGACATTACTTGTGACTACAATTTTCACTTGTGAAAATTTTTTTCTCTCATAGTTTCCCGGTAGCGTAATGTCAATATCAAATTTGTAAGTTACGGGGCCATATAAATTAAAAATAAAAAAACTTTCTAACTAGAACGAAACATGTTATACTTCAATTAGTTATTATGGGTCATATGCTAAAATATTTTAAAACACGGTCTTTTAGATATCATTTTATTCTTCAAAAATTTTTATTGCGTGTTATTAAATACTTAATATGTTCCTGTAACGTGAACAATTTGACTTTGACACGCCTTTATGGGAAAATTAGGAGAGATGAAAAATCACAAGTGAAAAAACGCAGTCTTAAGTAATGTCTTCAGAACTGACACTAAATAACAAGCATAATATTATAAATATTTGCCACATGAACGCTCGTAAGAAGCAAATGTACCGCCTTATGCCTAAAAACGGAGATTATAATAAACATGGCTAGGCAGGCGCGTCTGCACTACCCCGTTTGACGGTCTGATGGTGTACAATCATGTCCATTACATGCGTTACACTTGTAACGTTGACAGTCATAAAACCACAGGTACAATGGAAGTCTGTTCGTAGTTATCAGAGCTTACAGAAACAATATTAAACCCAACCGCAAACACTTACACTGCACATACACACACGCACATACACACACAGAAATATATGTTTAAACCGGACGTTACTTTTCCTGTCTAGTTGTTAACCGGAAGTATTTCCAGACATAAGTACCTTCATAACATATGATCAATATTATCAGAACATCAACTCCTGTCAATTATTTAAACCCGTTCAAATATTAATGACAGAAGTAGTCTTGTTCGTACATCACCATTAAATTATTTTTTAGACATGCGCACGTAATATAATTATTGGACTCGTTCTGACGTAAATTTTATATCTGGAATGCTTGTGTTTCTAAAATTATTCATCCACATTCCTGTTTACTCTGCGTCGGTAAGTTTGTAAGTAAAAATAGCTAAACATCAGTGTCACTGTACAAATGTTTCAACGACTGCCATGCAAAAAACCGAGAAATACATCAACTATATCCCTTGCCAATGCCCTTAACAGTACACCATAAAAAATATTTATAAGCTAGCTGGTATCTGCGGATTCGTTCGCGGGGTTTTCAATTTTATTTAAAAATATTTCTGAAAGAAAACAATTTTGGTAACTGCCAAGTAGTGCAAAATAATGTTATGGATCATTATTGGTCGTTTTAAGAATATTAAAAAAAAAAAATGTTTCACTAACCCCGTTATGCTCCCGTAAACCGTTTTGTTTCACCTCCTTTTAAAATGTGTTTTTTTTTTCTGAAAACTTGGCGGACGCACGCAAAGTAACACTTTTTTCGCTAAAGTTTTATATACACTATTTCGAACCCCTTTCAGATAACCCCAATCCACGCTACGGTGTAAATTTGGTCTCTTTTGTGGCAGAAACCTTCACTGGTGAACATACAGCAGCACACCAACATTTCATTGTTAAATAATGAATGGTATAAGATAGTATAACATACGAACGAACAAGCACACATTATCGGTCAAAGGCTGCACGACATTTTACGCCCACAGTGTGGTAAAAGGAAATGGGGAATGTCTCCTCATGCGCTCAACGTCCAGATATTATTTTGCGTAAGTTGCATCTAGGAAACTAGGAATTGTTTGTGCTGCTCGCTATTTGAACCTGCTTCCACAATCCGATGGTCAGAACAGTAGCAGTTATATATGTAGGGTTTCTGTGGAGTGCAAGAGTTGGGATACTGAATGATATGTTTTCACATTGTGCACCTAAAATGTATTAGCACAACATTTTTCCACACTCGTTTTCGTCTTTAGTTAAACAAATGTTTCGCGTGATGTACTTGTTACACTGCTACTTCTGTAGAAATGGCATCATAGCCGTCTTTAAAATGACGTTATCACTCACCAGTAGCTGATAGCATCTCTGTATGATACACCTCTTCTTACTCCAACAGACATTGTCACAGACGATCTTAGTAAGGGCTTAATTGCGAGCTGCTTGCAAGGTAATCTTTTCTTGGGTATAAATGTAGGGTTGTCGATGAAAGCGTACTTTCCCTCGCAAGCATGCTGTAGGCCTACATCCATATTTCTCTCGACTATGTAGTCGTGAAATTCAACACCCTGAAAACAACAAACTTTTTATATGAGTGTTGCCAACGTTTGTTCCTTGACGCTACACGCAAAATACTACATAAAATAGTGAGACATGAAGATTTATTGATATATTGAAAGGTCTAATGACCTATGTAGGTCTGCATTATCGCTACCTGAAAGTCACATGTAGTTAAAAATGTATAATGAAAAAGTGCTTCAGTAATAATGTAGTTTTTAACTAAACCAATGTTTATGTTGATCTTGTGGAACCCTCCGTTTTCACTTTGAGGTCTAGAAACTTTTTTTATGACGATTGAAAGTTGCAAATAATTACCAATTATACGATAGTAAATCATATTTTCTGAATTAGTTTTTTTTTAACTGTTTGGGAATCGTGTGATTTTAATGAAAATCTCCTGTTTTTAATAACTAAACTTATACCTTAGGATGAATTGGAATATTTCCGGACAGACATGTTTCTCGGATTTCAATGGAACGCCACTGTTATTATCACTTTGCTTAAACATGCGTTCTCATTTCACATTAATATCCTGATTCAAACAAGCCCTTATTTACGAAACTACCATATTATGAAACAAATGTTTGTCAAATTTGTATTTCTTTATTGCGTCTAGATTAGTATACAATAATACCAGCAATTTAAAAAACTATTCTGAAACATTACCATAAATAATAATTATCATAAATAAACGAAGAAAGACTGAATTCCCAAATGATATTGGTACATGGATATTTGCAAATTAACTTAAGAGTTTCACCGTTAATTACCTGATCATATAAATTATAAGAAGCAAATACATGCTGTAGTTAATCTAAATATCATTAAGTTACTGCGTAGACAAATGAAGTTAATTCTATCAAACAAACAGGACTTATTTGTAGAAGTCATTATAAATATCGGTAGGTAGCGGGTACTTTAAAAAGTTTATTTTTTTTTGCCTACACTAAGGGAACCTACAACGTGTTTCAGAAACATGTGACAAAATTATACTAGGGTATTGTTGATGTGAAACAAATACATTGAGGTAGGAAACCCTTGGTTCACTTCTAATAACCAGTTCTGAAGGCGCCCTTACGGGAGGAGTCAGTGAATTGCATGTGTTCACACATAAGTGTAGGAAGAGTTGCCTACCCACCAGGCCATCGTAGCCATAACTGTAACATTTGGGTGAGTTTCACACGAAAACTGTGGTTCATATAGTGTTGCAACAAGAGTGGTTATTTGTCTAATTGCGACCCGGAATAGCTGAACTTACAGTGTATGGCCAAAAGTCACAGGACCCCTTCACTCTCGCGAATTTAAAAAATAGAACATTAAATGTGCGAACGCACAATATTTCGAAAAACATGGAATAGATTTCATGCTGAGTCAATACAGGGAACTGTTTGCTTTGAATACGAATGTGACTGTAATTGTCTCGACATTTAGGAAGTCCATCGGATAATTTAATCTTCAGTGAAACACGCCTCGTTCATCTGTTGGCGATGTACTGGAAAATTCATGAAACCACTGGGTCAAGAGTCCTTCTGCTAAGCTCGGAAAACTAAAAAAATTGGCATAAAATAATTCCAATACATAGCGGACTAGCTTTTTCAGGGACACGTCATAAACGAAAGCGGTCTTTCGTCTAGGTTCAGGTACAAATTCCATAGTTAAATCTCTCTAGTGACGATTATAGCTCTTAGATTTTATACCTCGACTAGGAAGCCACTAAATGCGTGTATGGAAAAATTCTTCAGAAGTGAGACTATGTATGTGGGGGAAAATTATGCTACAGTAACATTAATAGAGAAAATAACAGGAATATTATGCGAGTTAGCCGGAAGGGAACGCTCGCTGCGTGGAGGAACGCCAGCTACCGAGTACGGATCATTGAGAGCTGAAGCACACATGCATTTTATTTTTCGGAAAAAAAAACATTAGTCGCGTTTCTGGAAGCTGATGGTATGTATCTTCATGGTAACAGGGAACGATGTAACCGGTCCGGTTTGAATAAAGAGCGGCAGCAGCGACGGTTCAGGAAAATTTGCTTCCTCTACAGTCCTATCGCCAAAGCTGCGTGAACTTTATTTTTATCAGCCTACTTTCCTCCAGCAAAGATGGGCTTATGAAATCGCGCATCTGTCTGTATGTATGTATGTCTGTATGCATGTCTCCCATCAATAACTATTTATACAATACTCGATACTCGACGGAGTTTTGAGAGAATGTTATGTCATGACTGGCGAATAAGACGCTATATTTTTTTTAACTGTACACTCACTGTATTAATTTATATATAATAATATTAAATCTTCAGTGCGCCCACAATGGATCTAGCAAGATGATTATGAGTCTAGCGGGAGAATGCAAGTCCTCTGCGCATACGCCGAACGGTTGAGACGTATTTGCATTTCTTCCGCTAGATCATTGTGGTTAATCAAGCCTTAGTATTATGCATTTATTTATTTTAGTTGTTACTGCAAAGAAAATTTTTATAAATAATATTGTGCAGAAAACCTATTGCAAATGCACAATAAAAGTTCAAGTAATGGTGATTTTCTTTATTTTCATTATATTTTATTTTTATATGAATTCAACTACCATATTACTTTTTCCTTCTATCGCATAACTTGCACTGCAAAGCAAATATGTATATATAGTATATATATGTATTTGTATATAAATTATTTTATATGGAGGACTATGTAAATAATTGTGTGAAGAAAGCTAACGTAATCTCACAACAGTAATTTTATTTAATGTCGTTATTGTGTTTTAAATTTTTAATTCTTCTTCAAATTATTTACGCTATCTGAAGTTACCAAAATACGAAGATTTTGAACAAATAATATTTAATATGTGAAATCACAACATAATATAATGACGTTTGTTGGTTAAACTGTTTCATCAGTCCTGTTCACATTCTGTCTTCAGCTCCAGTGAGTAGCCAGTTGTGCATCTAACAAGGCCGCACGGAATTCAGCGAGTATTTCCATGCAGGCCTGCTATTGGTCTTCAAGAAAGAGTTTCAATTGCACTGACCCAATCGCGAAAATAATTGACATGCACAAGAATTTGAAATCTAACGTCGTCGTAAATGAATCCGCGAATTTCCAGGGTCTCTAGTGATTTATAAACAGTAGTTTGTGATGGATGTTAATAAACTCATCGTGCAGTGCCCGATTAATTAACACCGTAAAAGTTGTCTGAAAAAAAATAATGTCAACTGAAGGAAAATAATTGTTTTGTATTGTTTATCGTTTTGGTTAATATTACAAGTCAGCAAATTCGTTTACGGTAGCAAGTTCAATAGTTCCAAACCAAGCATGGCAACGTCCAAAGTAGAATTAGTAAACTTGACTGTTAATGTATTGCTGATTCATTTTTAGCATACTTTACAAAGACAGTTCGTCTGTATGCTTGTGTCTCCGTAGGTTTGTATTTCTGTAGGTCCCCCGCTAATAGCTTTTGAAACCCGTAGACCTAATGAAATCGAAATCGTGACACATATAGTTATGCTTTGTAGTTTTCCCGGTCAAACGATAGTCATTTATTATATTTATCTCGGAAGCCATCTGGCCTCTTAAACTAAAACTTGTAAAATTGTTTGTTCACTGTAAAAGAATTTTATACGTGTGAGTATCTTATTTTAAGTCGGCTACTGTTTAAGATTGCATGCCGTGAATGTATACAGATGTTATGTAATGTTTCGTGTACTAGAAACCCTAATATAATCAATATTTTTACTTTAATAGTCATCATATATTGAAATGTATCATGACATGGATAAATACATACTTAATTTTTATAATGGTTTCGAGTACGACGAAACCGTTCATAACAAACACATATACTTTGACACTTTATTAGTCCAGCCTTGACTTTAGTAATGTTTGTTATTTTAGGTCCACAGTTTTATAAGATAGCAAAATGTAAATAAACAGTCATTTCCATTTATACGATCAATCCAACTGATTTTAAATGGAATTTACATCTAGAAAATTAATTGTCTGGAATTTGTTATGTGCAGCGTTATTTCTGTGCGGCAGTAATGTCAGAAAAAATATAACACAATAAAATAAGGACTGTTTGTTATAATTCAAGAACTGCTAGACCAACTATGCTAAAATTTATACTTTGATAGTCTATCGTTCAAGTTTATGCGTTAAATTTTTTCATTATGGAAGAAATTTAGTTCTTAAGTTATTACGGTAATTCACTCACAATATTTTTTGTAAACATGAAACAAATAGTGTATGAGAATGCGTGACTAAAACACGCTGATTTTGATTTTAAATAAAACATTTCTAAATAACTCATGCTGTAAATACTTGTATTATAAATACACAAAAATATTGGACGGATTTGCCAATACAAAGGGGAACACGTAGTCACATGGTTTCCTGAGATTAAACAAAGCACGTTCTCTCATTGTCTCAAAGAATATGCTAGGAGGAGGTACAAAATTAGGATTACTTGGAGCAGAATTCTTTAAATGTTTATTGTTATTTGATATTTCCAGGCGTTTTTAGTAACTTGCGAGAGCTCACACAAGCACGTTTATTTTCCAGTTTACTGTAGTGTCGTCGTCTTAACGGGTAATTTAAATTGGCACAAGCTGAAGTAGATGCTAAGTTTCTCTTGACGGATGCAGAACTAATTAACTTAGTAAGCGCAATTAACTATATTGTCTTTGTTAACAAAGTTATTTAATTTCCCTATGTACTCTTACTTGTTTCATTATTCAGTCATGAACGATGAACTGCGAACGTGTTTACCTGAATGATATGCCACATAAATCGTAAGTGAAGAAGGGTGTAAGTGGTATTGAAGTCCCATCTCATAGAGGAAAGACTTTATTCAATTTAAATTTTCGGATAAGAGGCGCAGGTATATTTTTTCAACCAGAATAATTTTATAGAAATTTAAAAGATTTGTTAAAACATAAAATATTTTATTTATGAAGTCATCTGGCTTATTATTAAAATTCAGAGTAATGATTCAAAATATACAATAAATAACGTTCTGAATATTGAAAAATCGGGAAAATTCCTTCGATAATCTAACGAACCACCGAAGAAATTAATTTGTTCCCAGTGCAGTGATGGTATGGGACCAATTTACTCTTTATCACAGGAATATAAATGGGATAGTAAGTCGTCTACAAAATCAGGCTATTACTTTTAACATTAAACAAACATGGTTCAGTTCATTTCAAGTTTTTTTTCTGTGATACTGCTGAGCTATGAATTTTCCACGTACATGTTTAACTGAACAAAATGTGTGGGTCTGAACTATAAAATTTGTTAAAATTTGTCAGAATTTTACCAGCTGAATGTTCATCGGCACTTATTTACTTGGTTACCAATGATATTACGCCTATAGCATTTATATTTTAAAAATAAAAATACTGTCGCTTGTTTAGTACCTCAACATATGAATTTAACACTCAACTAGCCATTACACCAAGTAAACAGTATAAGCCCTTATTTAAGTCAAAACATCATTCGCTAACTGGTGCAGAAAGTTTCAGAAATAATTCCAACTGTAATTCTCACCTTTAAAAGATCCTCGTTTATGGAGCCAACCACAGAACCAATAGTCAGATCATTGCTATGTACATATTCGGATAAGTTTTCAAAGTCGTATGGCTGTTTCACAGTCAACCGTGAGATGAGAGTGGCAGAGTAGATACTGAACACCAAGTACCCGGCCAACTGAGTTAGAAGTAATACGCTGGAGCATGAGACACTTCTGAGCGACTGGTATTCTGTGACACCTGTTAACAGATAAAATTAATCTACTGCTACAAGTTACAATACTTATAAGTAAAGCAAATGATAAGAGGTGAGTGCTCTATCCACAAGGACAACTTTGGCTCTAGGAACACTTACACATCACAAATATAACATATATTTTCTTCATAAAACACACCAGTTAGGACACGGTGACATTAATTTTCATTACTATGCTTTTAATTTTTATATGTACAAGATCATTTTTTAATATTTGAGATATAATTTTTGTGATTAAATAGTGCTCTTATGACATTTTTATCCATCATAGTTTTTTTGCGTAACAGCGTTTTCAATTAAAAACTTTGCACGTCATGTTTCTGAGTACAACAATAAAACCACCTTACTAACATAACTGAAATAATTCACTAAATAACTATGTTGTAGGCTACAAGGTCTCCGATACAAATCTCAAAAAAGATAAAACAGTAGTAGTATTTAAAAAAAAATTCTTGATGCTAATGAGAAATTTCGAAAGTTTTGAAACACAAAAATATTTTTTAGTGATTAATATAGGAGAGCTTGTAACCTTCAACATCAATATTGAGTGTGGAATACTTCAGTTCGGTATGTCAGTTGGTGTTAGAGGCACACGTAAAACCGTGACATGATACATTATGACTTTGACAAACCATTTCTACAACAACTGTGATAGATAAAAAAATCCATAGCAGCAAAATTCAGCAACATTTTAATCTATAGCAACAATAAATATCTTGTACAAATATAAAATAAATCCACTTTGGTCTCAACAGTACAGTAACTTTAAACATTATATGTAAAATTGTGTACATTCCTGTATTTTTAACAGCCCTCTTTAATTTATTAAAGTATTTTCTTATAGCTTTTATTTACAAAATGTTTTAATATAAATTGGAGAAAAGCAAAAAATATGTTTTGGAGTGAGTAACAGAAGTTGTAATCAATATAATAGATTTGGAAAGAGGAGTCTTCGAGAAAATAGTGAATATCCATTAAACACAAAGTTAGATTCAAGTCAAGAAAGTTTCTCTACGTGTGGCTGATGTTCGTAACTAGCTATAAATTTATAACATGTTTAACTGACCTTGCTGGTAGGAAGCAGAGATCATATGGAAAACAAGTGACCAAATGGAAACATCTCGTTCCGGCAATAAGTGTGTTGCTGCTATCATAACGACGGTAGAGGTTGCAATTATAGCCACAACAGCTACATTGTGGTTCGAAATTGCTCGTACTCCATACTTGATGCTGTCACTTGGCTCTCTTGTGAAGGCCATTAAACTGCAATCACAAAAGTCTCTTTGTAAGTTACAGGTGTAGATTCATTTTTAAGGTATGTAAAACCAAATTTTATATCTAGGATTACAACTGTTCATTAACAAAGTTAACGTCATTTATTAAAGTCTGCGTTCCAGTCAGTCTGAAATGGAATGAATACAATTCTGTATTTGTCAATAGATTTATTATAACATGTATGAAAATTTAATGTAACGACATCCGTAAGAAGTCAGGTATTCATGACTGCAATGCAGAGTAAATATTATTATATCAATAACTCATACAAATTATTTTATATTCAATAATTTTTCTTTCAATTTGTTTTAATAGAACGTATAAAAATATGACAAAGATATGTTACGTAGAAAATAATCAGCTTGGAAAACCAACTTTCTCGAGTTACACATTTGTAAGTTTTTAAGATTTTTTTTTTTTTTGCGACAGAAGGCACATTCTATCACCCTTGGAATTAAATAGTTTTTATCCATAGAGTGAGGTATTCATTTACGTGTCAAAGATTGTTATATACTAGAATGGAATATTTTAACAAGCATTATATTGCATTAATTTAACTAAAATTATATATCTACAGTATTTCATAAGCATTGTTACTGTTTTTTACATCCAGGCTGCAGCTGTATCTGGCTTGCGATAATAATAGTAATAATAATATCGAACATGCAAGGAAACCGGAGGCTAGGGGATCACGCCCTGAGATACATATATACGACTGGGCGTTTATACGCCATCTGCTATATACAATGACGAGGCACCGGAATGAGAAGGGCGGGGGAAACGGGAGAGCCTCGAGAAAACCCGCCGATCAGCGACATAATTTTTCATGATTCCCACATGCGAAACTCCGGGGCCTGGCTCTGCCAGGGATTGAACCCAGATCAATCTGGTTGATTGCAAGAACCGACGTTTTGCCTAGCATTGCAGTTGATATATTGAAGTTTTAAAACGACTGAGATCGCTTGGTTAGACAAAGCCCTTATATTGTCAACATGATAACCAACTACAAGCTGAACACTTTATAACTATGTGTTGCGAGCCACGACTATCGTGTGAACAGTGTAAGTTGATACGTTCAGGAAGAACTGAAGGATCTCGATGCGCATTGTACGGCTCGCATACCTTTTGTGACACATAAACGCCTATCTCGAGTTTTCTCAAGTAATAAAACAGTATATATCACTGACTGGAGAATTCTTTCCCTTTTTGTAACTTGTTTCTCGTAGCTCCGAGACACAGAGTTGCCACGAAATTTTGGGACTATTGTTTAAGTGTGTAAGTAAGATCTGAGCCAGAAACTGGTAGAGAAGGCATCTTGTGTGCGATTGAATCGTGGCGATAGGGACGAGTTGCGAGCGATACTGAAGAGTGTTCAGTGACATAGTTCGCTGCGAGGAGTAGTGTCGATGAGGGTGTTCCGGGTCTTCAAGAGAGCCATTGGGGTGTTCTAAGCTAGGACATTGGATCCACAATTTATTAGTGATCGTAGAGACATTTTATGTACAGTGAAATAGTGAAGAGGACTGAGATTTCATTATTTTGGTTTTATAATCTTTATGTACATAGTAATTACTTGTTCTGTTTGCTATCAATTTGTAACATACTGGTGACTTCCACAGTGACATTTATCTGGTAGTGTTTGATCGTCTGTGACTATCAGGCATTTTAGTGCAGATAGCTGTAAATTAACAACACTTGCTTTACCTATTTCATTTTATTCAATCAAATGCTTTCATCCCCTAGCGTACCTTACATAACTTGCAACACATCTAAATAAAAGCCTCGTTTAAACTGACGGGTTACTGCAACCTACCAAATGAGAAGCTCTAGACTGGAGGTTGACCAAGCAGTCTGCATTAATAGCGTATTAAAGGAAACGGGCATTAGTTTTCCATAATCAAACACAAATCTAAATGTATCTTGATATTGTAGGTCTAAGACATCTTACGAAATATCTTACACCTTAAACAGAAATATATGTTCAATTAATAACTAATGCTCACAGATATGTTGTAAGGTAGTAATTCAAATTGTGAGAGTGTAATAAGTTACGCAGCCAAATGTATACATGTAATAAGGTAGGCAGTTAGAAATAAAACAGAGACTAGTAAAAAGGAAGTATCTAATTACAAAGGCAAGCAGGTAAGTAACATGCTAGGTAGAAAGATAGGCGGAGGTAGGTTTTTGTTAATTTGTGTTCTATAAGTTTAAGTAGGTCGTGTTTGATTTGTCCACGGTCTAAGAGGAAGAGGTCTTGACACTGCGTATGCTCTCCAGCAAGAGAAAGTGACCCCTTCATGTCGCCGAGCGCTAGTAGTAATTTGGTGGAAGATTTGTCTTATTTACATCTCGCGTTTTAACATTTTTGCAATTATTTACATGAAATAATGTTAATTAGGTAGGCTGATATAGTATATTCATGTTCCATGTCCATAAATGCATTGGCATGTGTGGAACTGTTTATAAAAGTAGTCTGAAGAAATATATTGTGTATAATTGTTTTAGTGAAAATATTCGAACAAAACTAAATTTCGTGCCCTACAAAATTTTAGAATCTTTGCAATGGGCATCTACGTGTAAAAGATTGAAAAATTAAATTTTATTGCTGTAAAAAAAATGTGTTCAAATACAAAATTACGTTCCCATTTTTTTCTCCGATATAATACTCGCTATTCCGGTAACAACTTCTCATTTTAAACTAAGCCAAATATAAAAACAGGACAAATCTTCCACCAAATTACTACTAGCGCTCGGCGACAAGAAGGGAGTCACATTTTATTCCTCAGTGTCAAGACCTCTACCTTCATAGACCGTGGATTTGTCTGAGTTGAACTAAGTATCTCGTCACTGACGTAACTTACGATGTAACCAGTCGTTGATAGAGGCTGCATAATACATTTGAACTAACAAATGTTAACGTTCTTACTGTCGCTATGTGGTTCTATATCCTTAGTGTTGGGAAAGGAATGTTTGCTTAGGAGGTATTGAGCTGCAAGATGATATTTAAAACTGAGAACTACATGAGCAATAGGACTTCTCAGTCTATAGCTCAAACAGATCCGTCTCAAAATACTGATAACATCTTGAAGTAATTCCCTGTATGGTAAAGATAAGATCTAATGCACGGTCTATGAAGGTAGAGGTCTTGACACTGACGAATAAAATGTGACTCCCTTCTTGTCGCCGAGCGCTAGTAGTAATTTGGTAGAAGATTTGTCTTGTTTTTATATTTGGCTTAGCTTAAAATGTGAAGTTGTTACCGTAATCGCGAGTATTATATCGAAGAAAAAAATGGGAACATAAATTTGTATTGGAACACTTTTTTTTACAACAGTAAAATTTAGTTTTTTTAATATTTTACATGTAGATGCACATTGCAACGATTCTAAAATTTTGTAGGGCACGAAATGATAGTTTTTGTGCGAATGTGTTCACTAAAATAATAATACACAATATATTTCTTCAAACTACTTTTATAAACAGTTTCACACATGCCAATGCATTTATGGACACGGAACATGTATATACTATATCAGCCTACCTTATTAACATTATTTTATGTAAATAATTGCAAAAATGTTAAAACGCGAGATGCAAACAAGACAAATCTTCCACCAAATCTCTACTAGCGCTCGGCGACATGAAGAGGTCACTTTCTCTTGCTGGAGGGCATACGCAGTGTCAAGACCTTTACCTCTTAGACCGTGATCTAATGTAATGAAAGTTATGTTCCAATCGAAGGCATTACAGACTAACGAATTTTCAGCTAATCACAATTACCTTCTCATGTAAAGTGCGTGGCCGTTTTTAGCTACTCGAATTCGTGCGTCTGTTTTCGCACCATTTACTGCACGGCGTTAATGGATTCATGTTCATACAGAGAGCTCTTTCTGAAACCAAAAATTCCACAAAGAATTTTAATGTATTACGAATACAAAACGTGTGTTCTGGGTTCACTATAGGGATTTCTTATGACCAAACCATTTAGGTTTGTCTCACACTGTCAGCTAGTGCAATAATTCGCTTGCAGCAGGTCTTGAAGATAAATTTTGTGTGTACGATTTACAGATAGTATATGTAAAGATAGCACTTCTGCCTTACCACGGGATAGTATTAATGCAATGTTTTCAGAAATTACGGACAATTCGCATCAAATTATAGACTTTTTTTTAACTCGAGAGAGATAATTTTTATGTTAAATGGCGAGGCATCTTTGTGTTAGCTGGATATGCTGTACACTTATTTAGAACTGCTTAATTCTCTTATAAGTAGTATTTGCGTGAATTATTTCTTGCATATTTATTTCAAATGGAATGCGAGACGTTTATCAATAATAGTTAAATCCGTTACATCGCGTATTTAATTGTATAAAAATTGCTCAGATTTGTCGAAATTAACTCCTGCAATGGCAGGACCCCGTTTTTAAAAAAAGTTTTCAAATGACCAAACATCAACATTTTGGCATATAATGTTTATATAGGTTGTTTCTTAAATAGGGGGACAAACTCCGCCTGCGTGATCCTCACGAAAAAATAAAACCAAAAACATATTGCGCATTTTTCGCCTAAACCTAATATTAAGGGAGAAATTAGCCTTTAAAAATCGAATTTTAAAACCGTATGTTCCTGAAATATGAGAAACAAATTGACACAAAAAAGCAATATTAGCAGCATTGCTTAATGCTATTGGGTTCGTCAACCCTACCGCAATTTCTGGTTGATATCTACCACCCCTATGAAAGTAGCAGGGGTGGCTACCCTCTAATGGCATAGAACTTTGTTACCATCGGAGTATTGGAATGTTTGGAGATGATTTATTGAGAAATGTTACCTGTCGAACAATAAGTTACTCGTGTTGTAATTGTAGAGAACGCGCCGTTTTCTGTCAAATCACAAATGAAGCTTTAGCTGCAGCAATAGAGTGTCAATAACAAAGTTAGATATCATAAGTTACAAACATGTTGTTAAAGGTGATGGTCCTCCACCGCAAATGTGGTGTACACAATAATTCACATGTACACAGTATTGCCATTACTCTATGCTGTTTAGCTTAGTTGCACATACGAATGCGGTGCCGCCAATATGTGACATGATACCAATTATCGTATCATTTGGTTTGTGTAATGGGCACAGAAGTACAGACTGTGTGATGTGTAAAACGAAATAGGACACTAAAGGGTTGCAAAACTGTTCTTTATAAATGTATCGATAATCCATCAACACTGACGTATTTGGCAACTCATAAGAAGAGCGAGAACATTACCGTACAAGACGTCGTTTATTACTTGGCCTGCCCTCAGGGGTGTGCCTCGAAAAGGTTGGCACCTAATGCAAGACATTACAACAATACTGAACCATCAAGGTGTGACACGGTATCAAAAGAATGTTGCAGTAAACGTATGGACGTGCCTGACAAAGCTAACATACATAATGTACACCAAGCTGTTTATGAATGCAATGTAGCATTATCTAAACGGACCACAGACGACACACACGGGCACATTTAACAAGGCCTCCTGTATTCGTATTCTTCCATGCACACAGACTATGGCTCACGTCAGTCACACGCCCAGTGTAACACGTGACCACGCCAACTGTAGTCTTATGTATTGAGTCAATGTTGTCTGTGGTGCAAACCAGGGTGGTTTAAGTTTGTGTAACCGTCGTTGTAAAAACGTTTTATGGGGAGACTGCAACAATGCCTGTTTATTCGCATCTGAAAAAGCGGACATTATTTATATGTATGGTGTTGGTAGACTAGCGAAGCGGTTGTATGGCAAGAAATATCCAAACAGAGGACAGCCAACGCACAAAACGTTTCCTTCGTTGTTTCGCCGACTTGCAGAGGCAGGAACATTGGATGCGAATACAGCTGATCGCGGGCGACCCATTATACGTCGTACCCCTCGACTAGAAGAGCGCATCCTCGACAACATTGACGACGATGCAGGTGCCAGCGTCAGGAACGTGGGAGGCAACATTAATTGTTAACCACACAACAGTGTGGAGGCTACTTCATCAACAGCTCCTGTACCCGTACCATGCCCAGCGCGTGCAAGCCCTTGCACCTGTCGATCTTCCAGCGTGACTGACATTCTGCCAGTGGTTCATTCGCCAAAGTCAGATGGCAGCCTTCGTTCCATCGGTTTTGTTTACAGATGAAGCAACGTTTAGGTGGTATGGCATCACTTACCTCCACAACACTCATCAGTGGGCAGCCGAAAATCCACATACGGCCACGTGTAGTCGACATCAGCAGCAATGTCGGATCAATGTGTGGGCTGGGATTGTGGCTGATTGCCTGGTGGGGCCGTATGTATTGCCACCTCGTCTAACAGGTGAAGTGTACAGGGACTTCCACGTAAATGCTTTGCTACCCCTCTTAGGGGATGTGCCTGTGCTTGTACGCAGAAGGATGTGGTTCATGCACGACGGAGCTCCAGCACATTTTAGTTGTAATGTACGCGCTGTGTTAGAACATTTGATCGCAGGTGGATTAGTAGATCTGGTCCCGTTGCATGGCCCCCACGTTCACTAGTTCTAAACCCGTTAGACTTTTATGTGTGGGGCCATGTGAAGAGTCTTGTCTATGCAGCTCCGATAGACGATGCGGAGACGTTACGTCGTCGGATATTTGAAGCATGTGAAACGGTTCGTGGTCAACCAGGAAGTTTTGAGCGTGTTCGCAGATCCACGATGCGACGTGTTCGTGCATGCGTAGTTGAACAGGTTGGTCATTTTGAACATTTTTTGTAAGGTTTGTCTACATCACTTAACAGCCCTGTATGACTGTCAGGTGTCACAGAATGGCCAGGACAAACATGTGCATGTTATTGATGTAATGTCTTGCATTAGGTGCCAACCTTTTTGAGGTACACTCCTGAGGGCAGGCCAAGTAATAAACGATGTCTTGTACGGTAATGTTCTCGTTCTTCTTATGAATTGCCAAATACACCAGGATTACGGATACATTTCTTAAGAACAGTTTTACAACCTTTAAGTGCCCTATTTCGTTTTACACATCACACAGTCTGTACGTCAGTGCAAATTACACAAACCAAGTGATACGATAATTGGTATCATGCCACATTTTGGCGGCACCGCATTCGTATGTGCAGCTAAGCTAAACAGCATAGAGTAATGGCAGTACTGTGCACATGTGAATTGTTGTGTACACCACATTTGCGATGGAGTACCTTCACCTTTAACAACGTGTTTGTAACTTATGATATCTAACTTTGTTATTGGTACTCTATCGCTGCAGCTAAAGCTTCATTTGTGATTTGACAGAAAACGGTGCGTCCAACACAATTACAACACGAGTACCTTATTGTTCGACAGGTAACATTTCTCAATAAATCATCTCCAAATGTTCCGATATCCCGATGGTAACAAAGTTTTATGCCATTAGAGGGTAGCGACTCCTGCTATTTTCATAGGGGTGGTATATATCAACCAGCAATTGCGGTAGGGTTGACGACCCCAAAAGCATTAAGCAATTGTGAAAATAGTTTTTTTGTGTTGATTTGTTTCTCAAATGTCAGGAACATACAGTTTTAAAATTCAATTTTCAATGGCTCATACTCCCTTAATATTTGGTTTAGGCGAAAAGTGCACAACGTGTATTAGTCTTATTTTTTCGTGAAGAACACGTATGAGGAGTTTGTCCCACTATTTAAGAAACAACCTGTATATACATATATATGTATGTGTGTGCGTGCGTTCACTAACCGACATATCAATACACAGTCAAATCCGTTGGACCTAAAAACGTGAAATTTTGAGAGTGGGTTCGTGTGACGGTGTAGGCAAGCATAGACAAGGAATTTTTCAGTATTTCAGTTTCAAGGGGGAGAATAAGCGTGAAATATGTTTTTATTTGTATCTCGATATCTAACAAACTCTTCGAAATACACAGTATATTTTAACTTATAATTAATGATATTATAAACACACAGGAAGTAATTTGAAGACTTCAACACTTTGACTCCCAAGGGGCGAAAAAAGAAAAAATAGGTCTTTATGAATCATTTATACAGATCGACCGTAATGAGCCATCGTCGTGATTTTTACTTACAACTGTATATTAATGCAAATATCTAAGAACCAACAATATTTTTCTAAATTCGATAATTTAGGGTATTTAAAACGTGAAATGTGTTTTCGACTGATTCCTCATAACAATCAAATCATTAGGGACAAAAAGATTGTTCTTGACTTTTTCGTCGATGCTTCCTTAAATACCCTAAATTTCAGGTACGAATTTCACCACCTTCGGCCTAAAATAAGTAAAGATATGGCAACATAGGTTTTCGATCCGTAATCGATATATATCGTCCCCACTGAACTTTGAGATATCAGTGCAACGTTAACTTAAATATTTTAAAATAATTTGACGATTATTCGAAATTCGACACCTATGGAAGTAAGACGCAGTGAAAAGTGTTTTCACGGAATCTTCTATATAATATCTTGAACCCAGCGGAAAATCGTTATGATTTACAGTCTAATGGTCCCCAAACTTAATTAGGCTAAAGTATTATTCCAGGGTTTTGCAAAATTCAATATATTAAGAGATGAAAATGAGTAAGGTTTTTTTTCTGATTAGCCCACTGATTCTTTCTTCGCAATTGATATATCAAGATGTTGTTCTCTTGAGAATTATGCTTACGTAAATACTAGAGAAAATTTGTGTACGAATTTTTACTAATTAAAATACCTCACTCAAAGGAGAATTAAGTTTGTAATCCTTTCAAGGCTGACTATCTGAAAATCAAGAACGACCAGCGAGAAATGATTTATACGGGAGTAATATTTTGCAATTCTATCGAAACGTGTTTTTGTACAATCTCTGCGTCTCTTGGGGATACATTTTAATTTCGTTTATTTGTTTTAATATATACTTTCGACGTTACGAAGCGTAGTTACTTGTTGCTCCGGTCTACGGTTCGGGAGTTACTGGCATAAAATCTCGGGTGTGACTGTGCAAACGTGCAATTCTGATACTAAAGAACTTCATATTACTGATATTTAGATAAGTAGTACGAAGGGGGTAAACGTGGTTTATGCAGTCCACTACCCAGTGAAGATCCTCAACTGCTTCAGCCTACTACCATAACCGAACGATGTGGCGCAACGGTAATACCTTGGATTCGAATTCAGGAGGATCCGGGTTGGATCACGGCCCTGGCTGTACTCATTTCCTTTAACCGTGGTTTCCCGAAATCAGTCCAGACGTATGCTAGATTGTTTCTTTGATAAAGGCCACTGCAGACTCTTCTCCCAACTACTGTCATTGTAGTAAGTTATGTCACCGTCGGTAATGACCTCACTGTCGATGAGACGTAAATAATAATGTATTGGTTTGTGGACATACGTCATTCTTCATGTTTTGTTGACCAAACTTGTGTTGAACGACAAAGCACAAAATCAGGAAAAAAAAAACAGAAAAATGTAATCCCACATGTATTTGGTAAATTTTTTATATTTCACAGAAAGAATTCGAAACATAGAATTCAGTCAGATTTGGACAACACCTATATACAAAATATGGGTTTAAATATAACCATATTCCCAATATTAAAAAAAAAAAAAAAAAGACTAGACAAAAAATCAACAGTGGACGGTGGACAACAAGCAAATGACAGAAGATAACACGACACATCCTATCAACGAAAAAAAAAGAAAAAAAAGCAACGCTCCGGGAATTGTAATCCATTCCTGTCTTCAGGCTTCAGACACAGCTCGTCGGAGCATCACGGTGCAAATTTTCGACACATACAATGACAGCAGGTGACAGTTTAAAGTTTAAATAAATTAGTTCTTAAATTTTATAGATGTAATTCTTCTGATTAAATTGTGTGTGGTTGTAAAATAAATGTTCATCAACATAAAAACAAAAAAGGTAACATGTAAATGTGTTATTTTATTTTTCTTATATAAAAAACTATTTTTTTTATTTTGCTACTGGGTATTTCATTTAACTCTAGGAGTATTATTTTTATGATGCATTTAGTTTACAGGGTTTATATGGAATTCTGCGCATGCTAAATTCCTGCATCTCGTTGCAACGGAAAAAGTTGGCAAAATCATGAGCTTCAATGTATTAATTCTAAAGACATGACGGCAAAAGAGACCAAAAAATCGTCATATGGTTTTTACTCCTGGAAATCTCGCTAGTAGCTTTCCGATAGTGGCACAATAATCTGATAATTTTTGCTTTACTATATATTTACATACTCTAATTGTTAAGAAAAAATGAAAAACACCAAACAGTTAAGTAGTGCTTTGGAAATAATTTATATTAAATTTTTTAATTTTCAACCTTTGTTCGGCAGCATAATACAAAATGTACTTAAAATATCTTTAAACATTTAGGGTTGACTTACGGAGCTTTGTTGTACGGTATGGTGAAGTCGACAACCTGCGATCTCTCCGTAGTGGGAGTCAATCCATTGACAGCCAAGTCCGACTCATTTCTTAACATCATCCCAATCATTCCAGTCCAGTTGCCATTTTGTTCTTTTACTCCCCACTGTCTGTCTGGAGATACCATGTATTGTGTGCTGCATCAGGAATTGCAAGTATACTTTATTTCATAAAATTTTTCTGTATACATACATTTTAATAGTATATGCAAATGTCATTTACAAAAAGAATAACTTAAAATACAGACTAATTATTTATTTTAATTTGGTATACTTTAAAGCATCATTAAAATGGCTCGCTGATGCTGGAACAGTTTCACACACATACATACATTATATAATTATAATTATGTGAATATATATATATATATATATATATATATATATATACATATATATATATATATATATAGCAGAATTTAAAACGTATTACATTGATTAAACATATATATATATTATTTTATCTAACGTAGGTTGGGAAACAAAAGTCAAATTTATTATTAAACTAGAACAAAAATCTACTAAAATGTCTTTGCTAAAAGTAAATAAATAAAATAATTCAGTTTTCAATCGGTAACGAATAAAATGCTTTAAGGACTTAAAATAAAATCTTTAAATTTACAAGAAACTAAATAACTTGTAACGATGTTTTTGTTTGTTTTTTAATTGGGCTCTACACATAACGTTGATATAGAGGTCAACGCACAACTTCACGCACAGACAGGAACTAGGAAAATAGTCGGCAATGACATATCTTTAGGAACTTTCCAAGCATACACTTAGAGCTATTTTTGAAAACCATGAATACATTAATAAGAAGTGAACGTTCCTGGTATCGAATAGAGCTATTTCCGAATACAAGCCCAAAGTTTATGGACGATAATTCACTGCCAAAGCAGAATCTATGGTTTCATCAGCCGAAGGTGTGTGTGTTTAGTAGGAACGATTACAATAACAGAGATGATATTATCTCAGGTATGGAATTACATATACAAATGTGGGAAGAAGTATTTCAAAACTTCTTTATTCATTGTATCTGCGTAGCTATAGTAGGAAATGGAGGTAGGAACTGGTGTTTCTCCATACAGTAAAAAAAAAAAAGTCTAGAAATATTTCCTTCCCGACGTAATACGCAGCAAGGTTTATTACTACTATTCAGCATCCATTCATACATAATTTCAATACTTTGCTAGCTGTAGTGTTTAACTCAGTCGGTAGATGCCTTTATTAGGTCAAAAATCTTATGTATCTGATTTTAGCTAGGTTATATATTGTTGTTGTTCCTTCCTCTGAGTACAATTTTTTTAAATCTGAATTTGCACTAGTTCAAGAGGCATGAACCCTAGCAAAATTATAGTCTCCCGGTTTAAATATAAACAGTCACAGTAAAACTGTATAGCTAGTTCCAACGTTTAGCAAATAAAATAAATAAGCAAAACAAAATCATTAGGCTGATAATAGGCAAATAGTCTGGTGCAGTTAAGATCTGTCCACGCTTACATCCCTCGTTGGCTTGTGTTTAACTAAAAATTTAACTTAACAGTAAAAATATGCCTCTATTCGAAAACGGAAAAATATTTAGAACAATTATATCTTAGCTAGCAAAAAGGCCCAGGCGTCATTGAAGAGGGTCTGGCATACTAACTTACAACATATTGCTGTTAAGAGTGCATGGTAGATAAACAAACATTGAAAACATGAATTGATTTCTACGCTTTTTTCGAAGCCAATATGGATAAAATACTCAATGACAATCCTAGATAATGGTATTTGCCAACTTTGAGTAAATATTTATCCAGAATTACTAATTCGTTACGCGTGATCTCTTGCGCCGCAGTTAAATGCACGAGGTTCCGGCGTCAGAGACTGTGCCTCAGAAGTTCATAACACTGAAAACAATTTTGTTTAAAACGTTCGCTCGGGTCAGTGTACAAACTGGCGAGCATACTGCTCAAACTGAAATAATTTGAGCTAAAGTGCAAACAAAGGGGCTTAAAAAGATCTATACATATCTTTGAAAGAGCTGTGCAATGGGAGTGCATGACTGGACTTGTTTTCTTGGACATACTCAATTGCGATTCTTTGACAGTAATTTATATCGCAATGGAGTAGCCTACGTCCAAGAAACTAAATCCAGTCAAGAACTATATTATTACGCTGCCCTTTAGTTGCATGACCAGATTAAATGCTGACATATTTCAGGCGAAGATAGGGAATTGTGTACGTTAACAGGGGTGGGGAGTAATTATTATTTTTAAACAATCACATTGCATGTAATGAGCTGCAATATGGTGCCATTAAGTTTGGTCACACATAGAGATAGACCATCAGAGTTGGTCTTAAACCCTTTGAGTACAACAGCTTGTAGTATAGTCAACTGCTAGGAAAATAACCATATGAGTTTGGCAGGTATATAGTCATGACGATAACAATGTGGGGGGAGGGAAATGATGCCAGTACGCTAGACTAGTTGGGATAACAGACATATAGACGAACGGCTATGCAATAATGTAAAATGTCTATAAGTAACATTATTGTCAAATCGGAGCAAAACTTATAATAATTGTACATAATAAAAATTATCATAATAATCTCAAAGTAGCTAAACAAATGGATATTCATAGAGATCTTAAGTTATTCTTTTTTGCTAACAAGTGTAAGTTTCGCAAATTATTTTATTCTGTTTTTATAAGTGTCATTCTTTCGGTAACGAATGTCCTACAAACTGCTGACATAGCAAACTTATTTTAATTTTTTTTTTCACTTTTGTTAACTGAAGTTATGTCAGTTAAATTATTTAGTTTCCATTTAAGCATAAAAATATACATTTCTATAGCATCAAGTAATATACATACGAAAAATTTAGTAATTTTTCCAAATTCTTCAAAACGTCGTAGTCGTGC
The DNA here is from genome assembly GCA_003012365.1 of Medauroidea extradentata. NCBI lineage: Eukaryota > Metazoa > Arthropoda > Insecta > Phasmatodea > Phasmatidae > Medauroidea > Medauroidea extradentata. The sequence continues at coordinate 65,674 of PNEQ01077375.1, read as the reverse complement.
CCACTCAGCTGGAAAGGATGCATTGATGTGATTACAACTTCAATATTAGACTGAAAAAATAAAGACACAAAACGTTAAACTGTATTGCTGCAAGGTAGTAACTTGCTATGCAGTTAAATATTATTTTAATCTGACAAATAAAATGCTCAGCAATATAATAATTTATATCTTAGTAGGAAGTGCAATGAATCAGTAAAAATTAAAAACATTTTAAACAAAGTACATTTCAGTCGTAACATTATAGTGTGCCAAGAACTCAAGTAATGTTAATAATGTGAAAATATCTTGCTCAATTCTGTTACGCGTATATAATTTCAAAATAATTAAGTGTTAATGAAATGCTCACGTTAAATTAATCGTGACAAATTATCACTAGTCCTTAAATTCTTAAATTTCTTGGATTAATATTACTTACTGGACCATTTTCAGATTTTAAGCGCTATAATATCACGGCAATTGCTTGAACGAATTTTTGTAACATAATGTGTTAAGCTACTGGCAAAAGGAAGTTTATTACTTTAGCCGTATTAAACTTTAGTTTAACCTTGACTTCGTTATTAATTTCATCGTATTACGAAAATTGTTGATCAGAATTTTTCACTCTAAAATTTTTACTCGTTTCCTTTAAACTGTCACACAGGTTCCAACATGTACTGTATGAAAAATCTTTTTTCGGAACGATAATCCGTAATATATGATGTATTTCTGGTTTATGTTTTAAGTTGCTTCTGATCTTTGAAGTGAAGAGATTCTGGTCACCACTTAACATCTAAGGGCCGTATCTATAAATAACTTTCGAATGACAACCAACTGCTATCCCCATAGAGAAAGCATTGATGAGCAGTTGGTTGTCATTCGAAAACCGTTTATAGATACGGTCCTTAGTCTTTAGCGCTAGTGAGAGGTGGCATGTTGTGAGAATGAAGAATTGCCTAAATGAATGGGTTGGGGAAATGGGAGATCCCCAAGAAATACCGCCCACCAGCGACATTGTTCAGAACGATACCTACGTGCAAAAATCTGGGGAGAGACGCCGCTGGGAATCGAACACGGATCGCCTTGGTTACATGCGAGTGTTCTAGTCACTACACGCGGCCACGGCCATTGCATACAGTGATATTTAAAAATACCTACTACTTAACTTAATTAAAACTTAAACTATAGGTTTTCGCCTGATCACTATCAGAGGTGACCATACGATATTGCTCCCCACTAGCTATGAGATTTCTTCCCGTACAATGATGCTACCAATTATTGCGATAGCTGTTTAACACTACAACGGTGTTGTATTTAAACAAGATTATGTAATCTATAATTCTCACATAACTTCTAAAGAAATACAGCATACCTCACATTTTTGTAAATTTAACCATTAAACACGCATTTATGTGCTGCGAAGAATATAATTGCCTGCTGGAAAGCAGTCGAATGTTTACTTTTCAAGATAGTCTCTTAAAACAGGAACAGCGCAGTCTGCTTTCACTTAAATGTACCTACAGTCCTAAAGCATGGCAGTGTCATGGAGGTCATCGTGATCTGTGAGGGGAGACGATTTTTCCTTACATAAAAGATGGCAGTTTATACGCGCTGTGGAACATGTTCTATCACGTGCTTTTCTCTCACTGAGAATATGGTTTGATACCAAAGGCAACGAAAACTACCCCAGTAAAATTAGCCTTTACATATTAGGGAAAGGCTGGAAATATTTTTAATTTACTGGGGGCGTCCCAAATAATAGTAAACTGAGCTTGGATCATTTTGTGAGTGGATCATTACATGCTACGGACATGAAACAATTGCTGTTTTCCAGTTTTTTCGTAAACAAATGGAAAACTAACTTTAGGTAGATAACATTCTAACAGAAATCTTACAGCATTTCATTCTGTACCAAATAAGTACAAGAATACTGAAATTAGAGCAATAAGTTGGGTAAAAACGATATACAAGAGTGGCTATATTACATCATTTTAGATTTTCTGAAGATTTTTTTTCTGTCGTAGCTTTGGAAATCGGCAATATGTCGATCAGTCAAGTACCTTCCTAATAAAACATTATTCTCCAATTTTATCGCACCACTAATACAAGCAGTGCTGCTTACGTCATTGATCGAAGGTTCCACTTACACCGAGATAGGCAACAAACAGGCTAAGGAGCATTTTTTATCTGTCATTGACAAGTACGTGAACTACATTAAGAATCACTTGGATCTAATGCTACAATTGTAATTTATGGCTTTCCTAATGATGCAATATAGATAAGTATTAAATCAGCAGAACGAACTTTAACTCTTAACACATGATCGGCTTCAGTTGTGTTTTATGAGACTATGACGGTAACAATCCCGAACGGGATTTTCCCAGTCAAACGACCAGAATTAAATGCGACTTATATCAATGTTTTCTGAAAAATTGATAGCTTATAATTTCATGTGAAGCAGGTAGTTGGAGACGCAAATCCCATGATTGTCAGCACTGTAATTGATCTCGCTGGACATGGTGGAACTGTTGACATTCATCACTCAATGATACACTCCTTGATCACTTAGCATGTTTGTCTCCAACTGAGGTAGCTTCTCGCCAGTATTCCCTAAGAGTGCACTTTCAAGTGCATGTTTGGTTAAACAACTTCCTGAATCCGCAGCAAAGGGGCTGGAGGACCACCGAACATGGTCTTCTTCCGAATGGGACCGATACAACCGTAGTACGCCATTACTGCTAAAGCATATTTCATTTAGTTGTGGAAAATGATTTTAGAAATCCATCTCTTGCCAAAAAGCTGGAATTAAATGTTATTTCATTTGCAGTCAGTGCAAAGCGGAGAGTTAGACGAATTCCTCATCTGAGGACGAATGTCTTTTCAAGCTGACTTATCATCCTATGGAAGGCAAGTCGATTTCATCGAAGGTCGTTTGACTTTCGATCCTCTCCTGCACGTGGAACTGGATGCGAACACAAATGTTACAACTTAAAGATTTAGAACGCGGCACTTCCGGCTTATCTTCCCCCAAACAAAGAAGGCAGTAAATTTGTTGAACTGGCGATTATTGTATTATTTTTTTGCTGGTATTTTTTTAATTACATGATTATTTAAATTGATTATTTTTGTATTATATATAATTACCTTCATTGGTTACACTTGAACTTTTTACTAAAACATTTGTATTGATAATTCTCTACGTGATACTTTGTACAATACTTTTACGTATCCAATAAAAGTATGATTTGGTTTCTTAATTAAAGTGAGTTCTGTTTTGTATACTATTTTACAGAAATTAAAATTTTACTATTGGCTTCGTTTTACTGCGAAGTTAAACTTTACTGAATAACTTTGACTGCGACTAATTACGTTACAAATGCATTGGTTTAAAAATAAATATTTTCAGGTATTTTTAAAGAAAAGTTACATATACATAGGGTGAGTCGTTACAATAATACAACATTGGGCATATTGTGACATATGAATGAGTTATACGCCCTGTTTAGTTGAATAAAAATATCTTAGTCAATCGCAATTAAGTAACGAAATTTCGCATACATGCTACTGATATATGAATAGACAACAGCAAAAAATTATGTTACAAAAAGTACATCCCTTCATACTTTAATTAAGAGTTGACAATCCCTTTATGCTTAAAACGTCTAAACCCTTGGATAAAAGTGGTAGGGAATGACATGTACGTAGTCAGCATGCAAACAGTAATAAAAAAGATAGCCTTGAGAAAAACCGCTGATACGAACAGTTTCCACATACATTGCATGTTACCGTATGGGTGCCTGGAAGGTAGGCAGCCAATATCATATTTTGGTATTGCGTGTGTACGGAACATGTTACTAATGTTGCGTGCAAACTGTAGCAAGTGAGCGATCCTCACTGTCATATTATTCAATCAAAGTAACTGAGAGAGGACTGTTTTAAACAGTGTTATGGAATAATAGAAAATGCACACAAGTTTTGTTGGAATAAAATAAGAAAATAATGGAACCGTCTGTTTGCAACTATTGAAGTCCAACAAACTCACAGCTTCTGCTGCAGGTGAGTAAGAACAGAAAACAATTCTCAGACACATAAAATATAAAATAATCTCAGTGAGATGAGCTGTATGGTGGGAAGATGCGGACACCTGTCAAAAAAGGAAAACAAATACAATGGAAATACACTATATTAATGACTTCGGTAATGGTGCGAGTCAGGAGAGTGTCGTGATCTTGTAAATAGTTACTATTTAGGTCGTTATTCTTGACAAATTCCTGCGGACACGTTTACAAAAATTAATGTTCACGAGACAAATAGTCTCTGAAACAATTACTGAGAGAGATTGGTTTCATTCCAGAATCACCAAATCAATGGCAAATATATTACTGAGGAAAACAAATGTCAGTGTCACTTATGGTGGACGATAACAATCGTGTGTGAGGGGGTACGTTAATACTCTTAAGGACATGTGGAATGTACCTATGTTATAAAACGGTCGTCGTAATAGTGAGAATCATTTGAAAATAACAGGACAATATGACACAAAAGTAACATGTTAAATACAGCATGTAGTCGGTTGGATATGGGTTCGGTGAACAGCGTCGGCCATTCCAAGGTTCGTTATCATTGGTATCCCGAAATCACTCCAGGCAAATGCTGGGATGATTTCCGCAACAAACGCCATGGCCCATTCCTTGCCCAGTTAACTTACAATGTCAGGTGGTGTTTTCTCTAATGACAGTCACCGAGACATTATGGCCCAGAAATTGTACTGCAAAACACAAACATTCATATTTGACGTGGACTGGAATTGAAATGTAGTATGTCTATTATTGCTGCTGCCTGAAGCACTACAATTTAACATCAGCATAGTAATACCATACACTGTGAATTTCCCCTCAACTGTAACCTGTTTGCCTTCTCTACTCCGTGACACAAGCACCAGGCGCATTTCACTCCTGCGATGACTAGTTGTCTCAGTCGTGTAGTACTAGGTTGACAGCCTTCTAGTAGTTCGTTTGTGGTTTACACTACAAGCAACTCATCACAGTAGGTATGATTTGCATCTCTAATATGGTGAAATGTTTTGTAATTCATCTGTAGCACGTCATAGATATGCTGAAAGGTTTCCTGCCTGACATTTGCCAGATGCACTTGCATTCGCGTCAGTTCGTCGGCGTCTGCATGAAACATGTACTGTTCACAGAAGCTATGACAATGCTGGTCGACCTAGAGTGCACCTCGAGCAAGGCGTATTGGACTATGCTGATGAACATTCACGAGCCAGCACCCGAGGAATGTATAATGTCTTCAACATCTCACAATCGACAGTAGGTCGCATTTTACGGCGAGACAGATTGCATGCATTGCACTACCAGCCAGTTGCTGGCACTTCATCCCCCTGATCAACCTGCTTGTTTACAGTATTGCGAATGGTACCAAATCCAGATTATGCAAGCTCGAGGGTTTGGATGAAAAGTCAATTTCACTGAAGTATCATTTTTGCCGCACGTCTCTTTGGAGCTGCATATCGGCACTTCATGGAAGAGCACTTGCAACAACTACTTGAGGATGTACCACTTATTGTAAGAGTCGACATGTGGTACATGCACGATGGTGCACCGCCGCACTTCAGTCGCACAGTTAGACAATACTTCGACCTGCTGTATCCAGGGCGATGAATTGGCCGTGGTGGACCAGTGGGATGGCCATCAAGATCACCTGACCTAAACCCAATTGACTTCTTTTTATGGGGTCACTTGAACGCAATTGTTTATGCAACCGAAACGGACGATGCAGACGACCTCTGGCGACGTATTCAAGATGCATGCCGCTCTGTACGAGCTAATCCGGGTATGCTGCGGCGTGTGCAACTGTCATACAAGCGTCGCATTCGTGCATGTTTGGAGATGGGTGGCTCTCACTTCGAGCATTTCCGGTAAATTTGTGTAACATATTCACAATAAATTTAATGCTACTAAATGTAATCGATTAACATTCCAACTAAATAACTAACGCATTATCAGACTGTGAGTCTAGTTTACTAATAATAACTTGTTACCGGCTGCCTACCTTCCAGGCACCTTACCTACATGTAATCCCCTACCACTTCCATCCAATGGTTAAAAAGTTCTAAGCATAAAGGGGTTGTCAACTCTTACTTGAAGTATGAAGGGATGTACTTTTTGTAACATAATTTTTTGCTGTTGTTTATTCCTACACCAGTAGCCCGTATGCGAAATTTCGTTACTTAATTGCATATGACTACGATATTATTGTTCAATTACACATTTCCTACCTTCATCTTTGAGGGCGTATAATTCCGTCATACGTCACGATAGGCCCAATGTTATTTTATTGTTTCCGTATTTATTTGACCACAGGAGTTCACGCTTGCCGGGTTAGCAACTAATAACGATTCACCATATATGTATATTTACACACACAACATAAATTGCAACACATTGCAGAATTAGAACTTTTGAAGGTATCAGACCGACATGATGTCGGTTTCACATAAGTGAAACAATTCTTAATTTCTTTAAAAAATAATCCTATACAATTGTATAATTTGGTAATTTTTGTATGCCGATTTTATTCAATTTTATTGATCGAAATGCAAAGTGTTAGACCTCATTTCACACAGAATTTAATCCACTTCAATTTCTAATGGAATGTCATGTGCGCAAAATTATTTTGTTTTCCAGTTATTTTCGAAAAACTGGTAAAACCAGCAAAATTTCTCTTCCCCCTTCGATCAGTTCTTTCTATGTAAAGTTACACTTATAAAATGGCGCCGACTCTGCTTATTATTATTAATATTATTATTTAAGACGCCCCTATTGAATTATACATAACTCCAGCTTTCCCCAAATTCGTGGCAACCAAAATAGTTATACGACTGGACTAACTTGTTCGCTTTCGAACCGAAATATTTGTCCTACAAATAAGAGATAGTTCCACTATTAGCATACGGAGGATAGGCAATAAAAAGTGATACTCGCTTTTCCTCATTGCTGGCGACAGGTTCTACACATTGCTGATGACCAAATTTTGTAACTGTGTAAGCTTTATCTAATTATTAACATATCGTAAGTTGGTTGTGTCCCCGACCCACACTGATTTCAATTCTTTTCTGTGTCTCGTATATGTTATTTTCTTGTTTGAAACGTCTATTTAGGGTAACAAATTGTGAAACTATGTGTTTCCAGAGAAGTAGTGTGCTATAAAGAGTGATGTGATGGCTATGGAAACTATAATAAAATATGTTGGGATGCTGCGAAAAACATTACTATGTTAACAATAACTGATTAAATGGTTGTATATCCCGAGAGATATCAGAAGATGCCCACAGGCACATATGTTAACTCTGTCTAGTAATTTTTTTTTTATTTTTGAAGTATGGTGTGCATTATATGTTCACTTGTGGCCCATTTAAGTTAAGTTTATAAAAATGTGAATTTTCAATTGAGAGTTAGCTCAATGTATGCAATTTTTTGTTACTTGAAGACTGTTTAAGTAAAATGTTGTTAATAATCATGTTAATCCGCTGTGACAATGTTTGTGACTTCTAGTGATTTAATTTGATTAAGTCCAAATTGTGCGAAATTTTGTCAACTAACTTTTTTTTCAGGAATGTGGGGTGTCTATGGAAGTAAAATTTAATTTCCTAAACTTTATTCCTCTTAATTATTTGCTGGGTTTTGGGTCGTTTTGGTGATAAATGCATGTTGGTAAAATCTGTATAAACTAGGGGAAATGAAATTATTAGCGCCGAGACTGACTGGTGTCAGGCGGCTTGGTTGAACACAAAGGAATGTCCATTATTTCAGCATGCTGTGCTGTGATTGGCTGTAGGTCGAGTTTGAAGTGTTGTGATGCTCCCTGTGTGCATGAGCAGCTTTTGGCACTACTTTGTTACCAGATCTGTGTAACCTTTGTAAATTGTATACATGTGAATACTCATCGAGACCAGCTTGATTAATGGATAATTTATACTATGCGAGTTCAGCCAGCAGTATGAAACTGCTGAATTTTTTGTTATTGTATACTAAATTTTTTTTTACTGAGTGATGTTTGGAAAGCGCCCGGATTCCGGCGCAAGAATATGCTACTGAATAACTAGCTGGATAAACGCGGCCATTGATGCGGCCTACTTGTAGGGAAGGCATAGTGCGAGGCGGAGGTGGCCGAGAGTGCAGAAGAACTATGGAGGGCGCGAACTCCCTCGGCGGGAAAGAATAAAGTGATTATCAGTTTTCACAAGCTAACTATCTAGTTGTTTTTTTTTCTTTTATATATTTTCTCCATTCATATGGTGGGGGGCAACAGCAATGTTGCGGGACAGTATCTTTATCTTTACTTCCAAACGGACTCTGAATTAAACGGTTTATTTGTAGACCATGTTTATGCGGGCCGCGGGACTGTTGACTATCCGGCTGGAGTACTTTAGAAAGAAAAAAGTGCCGGCACTATTTGAACTGCAGTTGTGCGTAAATGTATCAGCGGTAATTTAAGGTGAAATCCCTTGTATCTCATTGTAAAGTTAATCAATTATACAAAAAGGAATTTGGGTTTAGAAAGTAAGAAAACTGCGAGTGTTTTTATTTATTCAAACATCTCCGAGTTGAGTATGCACTTATCTATCCGAGTCAATAAAGGCACCCATTACAATATTTTGTATTGGTTCTTGTTAACAACTTGTGCTGTTCAGCAAATAAAACGTCCTTATAACACGACACACATGTTTTACTCCCCAAGACGTCAAAGTAATTCAGGAAATCATCCATCAACCCTGAGTAGCAATTTTTTTTTTTTTCAGAAACTGGGTCGAGTAGGAGAAACCGTGTGAAATAAGTAATACCAAATATTTACAAAACCTCCTTAAGCTCTGCTCAAAATGTAGTTGTGTCTACTCTACTTAAGTTCACATGAATAGCTTGAACGAATTGTTTTAGTACTATAACCAAAGCTATCCATTGCGAACCATTTATTTGCACTTTAATTATTTCAAATACGCTTTTTTTAACATAGACTTAGTAAGGTATCATAGTTAGAGTGTTTTTCCCATATTTGCGATACAGCTGGCAACACCAACTCGATATGCAGATCTGATGAGATATGTTACAAATTAACCACGAGAAATGACCAGTTAATAAAAAATTTGTTAGGGGTTGTTACAAAAACAATTTTTTATTTTTCCTCAAACATATAACTACTGAGCTGGAAGAAATAAGTAACCCTACCTCTACCTTCAAAGATGTTCACCTAATAATTTGTAGCACACACACAGATGAGTGTTAATCGGTATGAACCACCTGCTTAGCAAAAATTAAAGGGATGGAACATGGGGTTTTGTATAGGGACTATAGTCGTTTTGGTGTGAAGGAAACACATGCGTTACCTCGACCCAAGCGGCTCTGAGGACAGCACCCTGCATGTCGGATCTACGGCGCCAGAAGAGAGTCCTGCTGGTCAGCTCGAGGTGGTCGAGTGACAGCTCGCGGACCACGTGCTTGTTACACCCCGGGGTGTTATACACCTCGTGCAGACCCACGTGACCACCAGGACTCAGAGACACTAGGTACAAGCCAGTGTCCATGGGCACGTACACATCTTGTAGGACCAGCTCCGGGGAGGGCTGCGAAGGTATCAGTAGCCGTGGTCTCCCGCGCCACTCAGTCCCGAGAACCTGCGTCATGTAGAGACCACACATTTAAATTTTTTTTATTTATTTTCCATATATCGATTACAGCATTTTACATAAATACGTTTTATACAATGGAATACATCACTCACATAAGCAAAGCTTGTGTGTGAGTACTACTAGACAAATTATTTTCTATAGCAGCGGTAAATTATGTAAGAAAACTTATCATCTGGTATAAATTAATTTGAGAACAAAAATTGAATGCTGCATGAACTAAAAAAACTAATTATTGATGAATACAGATGTATTTAACAATTTGAAATATATAGAGCGAATAAATAATTAAGTATAGTAAACTACTACTTAAAGATTTAAGATAACTCATCATCAGTCTAGTAATTTAACCATCGGATGATATATATTATTTTGTTTGTATTTTTATTTCTTATATTTCCAGGAAGAGTTGCTACAATTTTTGAAAGCAAGAATGTGGATGATATTTGAGAAATTGTTTTGTGAACTAGGGGAATTGGCAAATTTTGGTTTAAATTATGTCGAGTAGAATATATATGAGATAAATACTGTATTGATAACTATTTGTTCAAGAAATTGACTAATATGGTTCTAATAGACAATTTGTTGATATAGAATACTATCAAATAACTGAAAAGTTCCTTTGATGGATGGTTAAAAGTCCTTTTAAACACAGTTCGGGCAACACTTTTTTGTTTTAAAATTAGAGGCTTGATTGCCGTTTTTCTCATACATCTCCATGCTAATATACCGTACAGCAGAACAGATTGAATAATGGCTACGTAAACCATTCTTATGTATTCAATTGATAAAACAGATCTAAGTTCAACAAATTTATATACTGTTCTACGATTTTTTTTATATAAGTAAGAAACATGCCTGTCCCATTTTAAATTACAATCTAACATAACACCCAAATACTTTGTTTCCTCTACTCGTTCTTTGACGTTACATTTACAGTTTGCATTTAATTGACTACAGTTATGTATTTTGAGTTATTGGTGTTCTTTTGGTTGACCAAATTTGTTTGTAGAAAATGATATGCACTTTGTTTTAGTTACATTAAGAGAGAGCAAATTTATATCTAATATAACATAGTTCGTGAGAATCAACTGTCGAGACAACACTGTCTTGGCACATGCACATCTTGTAGGACCAGCTACAGGGAGGACTGCGAAGGTAGCAGCAGCTGCGGTCTTCAAAGCCTCTCAGTCCCGAGTGCCTGTGTCATGTAGAGACCACATAGTTCACAACAATCAACCGTCGACACTGTCCGATCACCTTCTCTGAGGATAGTCGGATACACGTTTTCCATCAGAACCTACAGGTTCGTTCACATTATGGAAGTAAATTGCGACAGTAACTCACTTGCTCTCTGTATACATAATTTACTGTCACTATCGTGCTCTTACTGCAACACTTTCTCCTTAATTGTTAGAACTTTAAATTTATCACAGCTAGTACTACATCAATGTCGTAAATATTGGTTTGTTATTGAGTGTTATTTTCCTTGTTTAATATCTTTCGCGAATCAAAGTTTGACTCACTCTACTTACATTTAACTGCAATAATATTGTATGTGACTACGTATGTGACAAGGCTTCCTCAATACGAACACTGATTACAGAATCCGAGAAGTTTACTATATTATAGTTACAAACAGTATTACATTGTCAGATGTCCTTGTAATTTAAAACCATTATTACAGATACTGCTGCGCATTATCATCGTAGCTGCTATCATGACAATAATGTGCTATTTGATATTAGTTGCAGTGACTTTTAAATATCAGAAATGTCTCTGTAAATGGCACAATCGTTAAATTGCTGATTTCTTTTGGTAATCGTTCCCGGACAGTACGACCAATAAAACTACCCATTTGGCGTATAAAAAGTAAAGTAACCGACAAAACATCCAGCTGCCTTAGAACGGTAGCAAATATCAGCTCCTAAAAGTTGTGCGAAAACTAGTTTGAGGAAAGCAGCTGTTTACATCTGCCTCTTCATCTTTGTGTTGCGTAGTATGTATTGTCTTGTGACCTCACCGTTACGTCAGCCCGTCTTGTGTATATCATTGTTAGACAGAAACACACTGTGCTCTTTTGGTTGCGGCGTCTTGACTTTGCTTCGTTTTCTTTGCCTTTTTTATTTCGATTTCCGCTTTGAAATTTTTTGAGGTGATTTTACAAAATTTCGTAACTTATATTTTAAGTATTTTTGTTGTTTATGTATTTGACTACAGCCAAACTAACCTCCTTTTCCTTTTATTATCTCTGGCATGTGGTTCCCTGGGACGACATAGAACTGTATAACGGCGCGGAACGTTTAACCTGCTACATTTTAAAAATGGAATAAAAATATTTTAAACTCACTGTTTTCTAATTGAAATATAAGATTTTGGTGATGTTATTTCGTTCACCATCAATGCGTTGTATGACTATTCAACTAAACATTAAATTTTGTGAGTGGATTGTGTGCCAGTTTAATAAACAACAATAAACATAAAAGAATTATCCGAATGAGGAAATGTTTCAAAGATGAATTAAAACAATTATAACTTAATGTAACTCTCCTTATTGTGACCATTTTCCTAAAATATTCTAGTGCTAGTGTTGCCAAAAGACTGACTTACGGTATTATTTAACTATTATTTCAATGGGGGCGGGTTACAAACTAAATACATGTTTTGGACATATAAAATTGCAGCAAATGGCGTATGTCCAAAATATTTCAAAAGTTTGTGATGACTTACGTTTCGAATTGTCACAAGCAAGTTACTGTTGGTGCGTCTAAAGTAACATTCCGGACTGAACTGGATTGGAGCCAACACGAAACGAACGTATAGTAAACGTTGACTTAAATGTGTTTATAGTAAAAATTTCAATTCTGATTGACTTGTAAACATGACGTGAAATCTGACTAAACATTTCGTAGACACGTATTAATGCTAACCGGAGGTATACGGAACATTTAATTCTAAGAATACATATAAGTAAATATTCACTACACATATTTAAATCTATCCGTTACTGTACATTATCATTTATTTTGCATTTCTAATAATTCACAGAACAATAAACGGCATCATTTAGCTAATCAACGACGGTTATAACCTCTTAAAATTATCAAAGGACTGATTCAATACGGGGGCCGCTTCGTCTGGTGGTAGATTTCGTTTAATACAGTCCAAGGAAAGTTAAAGGTAAACGTTTAAATCCAGATTATACACTCCCATTCACCTAGGCGACTGTTCTGTATTATGATTAGTCCAATCTGAGAGTGTTTTGTAGAAACTTTTCAATCCGTGTTCGTTAATCCCCTTCAGATCTAGCTCGGATAAATATTTTACTTTTAATTAATTATAATGTATTTACCTAATATCAGACTTTAGTACTTGCTATATTGGCATAATGTACACATAACACGTTATACACTTGATAAAAATAATTTCTATAATGTATAAAAAAGTGCACTTGTACACTTACAGAGTAGTAATTAGCTGATATCTGGCGTTATCAAATTGCACGTAATAGTATGTCTATATTTTGTTACCCATGCACGATAAACTAATAGCTGTTTTGACTGTTTCCAGTCGACATGAAATGCAAGTAAATAATGATTGCACGTGTGTCATCCTGTAAACTATACACCCTGAATGACATTTGAGGTAAGTGCGTTATAATAGCCCACGCATTTTACAAATTTTGGTAAAAGAGTCTATAAATTTTCGTCTAAAATAATGGCCAAGTACATGTCTGCTAATGTTGCTTGTTCAAAGAGTGCATATGTATTTTAAAATTTGACAAATTGGAGGTGGTTGCGGTAGTGCACATTTGACTGCGGTCAGCTAGATAGCAAGAGTCTTGCGGGAGAAATGCAACTATGTCGTAAATATACTGCGCAGGCGCGAGCAGTACCACCGCCACGTATTAATTTTTATTGTGGCTTCCTACCTAAAAGTACGGAACTTTTAAACAGAGCATAGACATTTTTTTCCAATTTTTAATCAATCCTAACTGATTGAAAGTATTATTAACTAATTTAAACTAAAACTATCACTTGAGACCGGGGGTATGATCACGCGCATGCTCAGGAGTCGTGCAAGCGTGACTGAACATTTTGGACATTTTTAGAAGTACTTTTATATCTCCCGATCGATAGTTTTATACGTTGCTTTGACTCCCAGAGTACACGCGTTACATGGCCTGGCATGTGAAGATCACAATGCGCTTGTGGATCGCGAGGAGGTTCGTATGGATCGCTGAGTGACTCAACGTGGTTCAGGCAATCCCCTCGAAAAGTACAGATTTTGATGTAGAGAGATGAGGACTTGCATGAAAATGTTAGGTACCGCAAACCGCGGTAACTTTGCACCACACGATTAATATAATTTAATAAGAACATTTAAAGATACCATTTACACCAAAGTATTGCTTAGTGTGTGTTTAAAGTGGTGTGAGGTAAATATTTCATAATTTTTATAAGCTTCATACATTATCTTAAAACAAAAATACTTGTACTGCAAAAGAACCCTGGAATTGTGCAAAATAACCCCACTTTACGGTATTCAATATTTACTCAAATACGTGATGTATTCCATGACCAGCTCTTTACGAAGCAGACTACATCTGGTTTAATAACAGCCTTCGACTGTCGTGTAGTGTGACAAAGTATTCTTATTTTACAGAGTACCACTTAACTTAATCCTGTTATGCATACCTACAGCAAAAACACACTTGAAACTAGGTTTTTGTTATTTTGAAAATTCACTTCGCTTGTTAGAAACGTTATTTTCGGAACTATTTAAATTTTTAAAAACTGTTTTTCCAGACTGCTGCAACTCCGAAAATATCACCTGAATTCGTAAAGCGCAAAACGAGATGCATTCTTTGGCCCTTACTTCATAGTATAAAAACATTGCACGCGTATTTAGCGCGCTGTGAATACAAGGAAATGCTTCTTATCGAGCGCTGGCTATTTCCGCTCCGCTGTTCCTACGCGTCAAACGTGGAAACTTGAAAACGCTTCACGCTCCTCTTAAAAAGTTTGAGTGATGTTTTACCAACAGCCCATTAGACATATTTAGTCTCAACATTGGTACCTACATTTCAAATACTTTACAATCAGTCAGGTGGAATGTGTTAACTCGTGTCTGACAATATCAGTATAACATTTATCAATTTCTGAGCCATTATACAAAAAAAAAAAATATTGGTTTAATCATCAAAACAATATTCTTTGAAGGTTTCTTGCAATGGTAATTTATGATGAAACAAATTATTTGGATGCCATTGCAGGCCTACGTCATCCCAGAAAACTTAGAAAAGAAGCAATAAAAGAAACAAGCCGAGTTTGTCTGTGGTCATCAAGTACACAAATAAAAAAAAATATGTTAAAAAATCGAGGAAATCTTAAGTCACAGAAATAAATATGCTGCTTACAACGTAATTGAAGCAATTTACCTGGCGCAGCAGCTTCTTAGTCTGTGGTTCTGGCAGCAGGAGTAGTGCAGTGACTATAGAGGGACTCCTTAGTGCGTACTGTATCACATCTCCTCCTCTGGCTACATCAAGGAAGATAGCTCGTATCCCAGCACTGCGCGCTATCCTCTCTGTTGTCACGGCACTAACTACCATGCCGTTCACTGCAACACCACCATCACAACGTGGAAGTGTCGGTTGTCTCCGTATTTCACAATACTTCGCTCATTAAATGTGCTGCAGTGTACAGGAGAATGTAGACGACATTGTCAAAATACGGCACTCAACGAAGGAAACTAATCTCAAAGAAATGGTCAGTGGTTTCAAATAAGAACCAAACAATTATTGTAGTTTTATTCTCCTCGATTAAGTTATTTCCGTTAAATTCACGTGTTCTGGTGCTTATATGACGATAAGAGTTACACTGAAACTTAATCTAGTATGTAACGCCTAGTTATTACAGTCGTACGTTTGGGGGAAAATGTACTTAACCTGGCAAACAAGTAGTTACACAAAAGTATGTAAACTGGATTCAGTTTCTTGGACTTCAAGAAACTGAATCCAGTCATGCACTCCCATTGCACAGTTCTTTCAAAGATCATAAGAATGTAAACGTTGTACGTTTTAAGAGAATCGTAGGTGTATTTACAACTGGACAGGCACAAATCAGTGTGGATTATTTTCAATGCGTTTGCTGTACCATTTTATCAATTTATACTATCTTAAGGATGCTGTGTCATTTTACTGAAAACATAAAAGCCTTTGTCGACCATTTGTACACACAGAACTCATTGTAAAGAACTTCGGGAACAATCAACCATTTCACTCCATCATTTTCATTGAACTATTACTATAGTAATGAATTTTAACAACATAATATAGTTAGGTTAAAAACTTCCATTAAAAATGGAATCTATACAAATAACAATTATTAATTTTTCATTTTAATCAGAAATTTTTTTCCACGGTTTAAAGCCACTTTTCACACTAACTATATGCACATATTTACTTTGAGTCAGATAGGTATTTTTAAACGAAAATTAGACATTTTAACTTATTTATGAAACGCACCACAGTATTTAAATAGTTTAATCAAGTATTACCAGAGCCACATTTTCTGATATTTTGCAAGACAATATCGTAAGTATTACAATCTATACAATCTGAGCCTATAATAACTCTGTTAGAAATAATGTACTGGTCCCTAAAATTAATTCGCAAACAAGTTACACTACAATAGCGTAGTAGAAATGTGCCCTGGCCAATGTTTTATTTTTACGTCATGGTAAAGTAACTGTGAGGTTAATTTCAAAACTTGGTATGCTGAAAAATATATAACAAGTATAAACAATGAATCGGAATATTGTATTTTGCACGCCTTCTTTTACGGAATCGCCATATGGTAAAATATTCACTGTCATATCTTAGGGATAGCTTACGAAGAAATGTATAATCTATTTGCTACATCGTTTGTTATACGTTAGGTCACACCAGTATGCACGAATTTGAAGGTTTAGTTAGTTATATTAAAAATAACGTCACTTAAGTGATTTTGTGTTGTGAAATATGGGACTAACTATAGCAAAATTTGTTACGGTGAAGTGTAATTTCATTACGTAGTTGATTGCACACCATGTGATTGAAATGTAATCATTGGATGTAATACTAGTAAAGTAGTTTATAAATCTGTGATTAACATTATGTACGATTACGGCAAAGTTTCTAATTATAGTACTGTCAGCGAGAGTTTAAGTCTTACTAACCATAACTACCAAACGTAACTAATTATATTGCAGTAGAGGAAAATAGACTCTCGCTATTTATATAAGAATTTTCTTGTTTAAATCAGTTACCATACGATTCATATCAAAATATATGCTAGGCGTAGGTAAAGTTGTCAACATTTACAGTGAATAAGTTACCTCAACATACGTATAAGACAACGCAATTTTTATCCAGTTACTTACAGATGGGATTTCCTTCGTACACGACAGCGATGTTTTGTAGTTTAAGCCTGTCTTGCAAAACTGAAAACAAATTTTCGAATAGGCCTACATGTTCTTCATTTTCAACTACAGCAGAAGTTAGAGTTTCTCCCAAAATGAAAATAGTAACAATAATATTTAGGTTTGTTGATTTCATTTGGCGTAGAGTAGACTAATACTTCGACCAGAACGTAAAGAGACAAAGTGATGTTCAGCGAAGAAATTCAGCGTGTTCTACGTTTTACCGATGACTGCCCCACAGTGGCTTCTAGAAAATCAATATTTCCATCCGTCACCCGTGCCAGCAAATATTTGCTTTCCCAAGGCGAGACAACTAAATCGAATTCCACGAGTTTCGTGTTAATATAAAAACTTCAGTCTTTAACAAAAGACATTTAAGAAAACGCTCCACTTCTTAGTTTTGCAACCCAGATAAAATGAAACTTTTATGTAATTAAGCTAGCAACACAACACATGATTGTATAAAAGCCAAAATGGTATAGAGCTGCGATTGTCTCCTTTATTATAAATAGGTTGCCTTTAAACATTTTTGTGCTTTACAAGTCAAAAATCCCATGTTTAATTACGTTATCAGTAATTTTGAAGAATAAAGATTTCATATCATCTTTGTGTTGAAAATCGTAAAGAGTGTTAATTTTGGATAAAACTGATTTTGTACTCGTCATATTTGAATGTAGAAATAATAAGTCATAATCTGTTCGCAACATTTAATTGATTTTACCTGCTTGGAATAACTTCAGTTATATTGTACTACTCATACTTCTTATTCAACTGATCAAAATATAGTTAAGCCCGTAAAGTGTTCTACGTGATACAACAAAGAAACACACATAAATGGAAAAGAATTAAAGTTCAAATATAATAACAAGATTAACCGAAATAACTCGGAACTACACGTTTAATATCGTAAAAACAATTATTGGGACGAGGATTACACATGAGACTGCTCGATACAATCACAACTATACATATGTCAGACTGGAACAAACAACGATGGTGACACAGAACACAACTTATTCTGATAAAATTACTGTAATGTGTTTTATACAAACTTTACGAATATAGTATATATCAATCTTAATATACTGCATAGTTAAGAGGGCGTGGTACATAATACAACGCTAAAATAATTAATCTATAACTGTAGGTTTCTTGAAGTCAATTTGCAAAAATTAAACAGTAGCAATTCTAGACAATAGTTTTAGCCAACGTTTTAAATGAAATAGTTTACAGTGTGAGGCACAATCTCAGTCGCCGGAACCTCGTGCATTTAACTGCGGCGCAAGAGATCACGCGTAACGAATTAGTAATTCTTGATAAATATTTTCTCATAAAGTTGGCAAATGCCATTATCTAGGATTGTCATTGAGTATTTTATCCATATTTGCTTCGGAAAAAGCGTAGAAATCAATTGATGTTTTCAACGTTTATTTATGTATTGTATGCGTAGAAAATAAGTCAAATGAAATTCGACATTTTTTAAACAGCGATACATAAACATACGTACGAGAAATTTAAAGACTTTTCCAGACTTTTCAAAACGTCGTAGTCATGCCCTCCGAGCTGAAGAGGATCTCTTGATTCGACTAACACATTATTAACTTCCTAAATAAAGGCAGAAAATGTTAATGGTACGGATACATAAGTTATGATGAACCATATATACATTTAAATTAATTTAACATTATATCAGGTTTCTTATATCACTTAAGTGAATCTCAAATGACTTGAAAATAATGTTAGTAAAATTTTATTTTTTTACAGACAATAAACGTAATAAGAAATTTATTACATATGCAGGAACAATAAAATAATAATAAATAAACGTAAATGCAATATGTATGTACGTTCATTTCAATCACATAGGAATATTGCCCTACATAACATAGCAATAAACATTGAATTAACTGTAGTTACAGTTTTCCTTAAGCTTATATAACATCAAACACGTACTTTTGGATTTTCAGTACACACATTTAAAAACAACATATAAATATTATAATCTTGGAATTCAATGCGATGAACCAAATAAACGAGATAGTATCCTTAACAACTTAAGCAATAATAATATATAACATTTGAGTTCTCACGAATACTATAATTTCTTGTATTTCTTCTTTTTTATGCGCATGTATTAATTTTGTTATAAACAAAATATATGTTGCGGAGGATTACAACATACTGTCGCAGGTTATCGTGTTAAATAGATAGTAATAAAACTGCACTTTCTGCCACGGTCCATTTTTAGTGTAAAACTATGCAGTTTATATCTGCGGCGATGTGGTTTAACTTTATGTCACACACACACACACACATCAAATTGTATAAAATATTGTTTAGTGATCTTTGTACCTGCTGCTCCAACACGAGCTAATTTTTGATTGCTAAGTTACAATTCCTACTGGCTACGTTATATCAGTATTTAAGTTTAAGACTGTACTGACCAAGAAATTGCACATGGAGGAAAACGGATTGTTACGACAAATAAATAGGGTTGTTATTAATTTTGTTGTAACAAAGTAATTACTGTTACATTAACAATCGTAACTTTGAGACTAATGCCGGAATTTATTCGCTTCGACAGTACAATGTTGTTGACAATATATTTAAAACAAACTTATATTAGGTTGGTTAAAGTAAATTTTTGTTAGATGATGTACACTTAACAATAAGTGTATTTGATTTAACCAAAACATTTGCTCCTGAAAAAAAAAAGGAATGCGAGTTTTCTTGTACTATTTTATTCATCTGATTTTACTATCATATTCACTTGAGTCAACCATATTTAGAGCTTACTCTACAGATTTGGTAAATTTACCTATGACAGATATTAAAGCAAAGCAACGGTTTGGTTGCAAGCGACGAAATAAGTCTGTTCGGGAAATCATTCTTGCAATTATGATATTTGATTATGCAAACGGTGGTTTAGTAAACTTGTCTCGCTTTTTTTTTTTTTTTTTTTTTTTTAT
>PNEQ01077375.1:0-45465 GCA_003012365.1 Medauroidea extradentata | reverse complement strand
CATATACTGTGTGAAATTTTGTGAAGGTCACGGAGAAGAAAAATGCGAGAATCAGCCATAATATCAGAATTACGTGTTTATCGGAATTACATGTTACAGGTGTATGACTGTAAGAAATTCATGTAATTATTTATAAACTGTGCTGGTCTAGGGGTAACGTGCGTGGTCGACAATCGAAATGTTGTTATTTAAATCCGTAAGAATCCATACTTTTTTAATGTTTACATGTTAATATTATTTGTATAAATGTGGATTGCTAACAAGTTAATTTTTGTGATCAGAGCAAGCAAAATAATTAAAATGTCGTTTACTCTAATGATTACTCAAACAAATGAATTAAGTTAGATTTAACAATATCTGTATGGCGCCATCAACCTTCTTATTTGGTTAAAACAAAAAATCAGGAAATAATTTGGGTTTGACGAACCATACATTTGTTTGCACGTATTTAAATATACGACTTGGTTGTTTCAAAATATTTTTAGGCAATATCTTGACTATTTGGAGGACATTATAAATATGTCTATCTATTATATAAATGCTGATAATAATTTCCCTATTGCCATTACAATCAAATCAATAAATGTAGATAACGTCATAAAAAAGCTCTTACGCCAATAATAATCTCCTTGTCACTTCCAGAGAATACTGAAAATTATGAGAGCTGGATCATCGAAACATTTTAACTATCCGGTATCACTGAAAATAATCTACATGGTGTGCTTTCGAGAGTAGATGTTGTTGAAATCGATACTCCAGAGAGTAATTATATTTTAAAGTTAATCAAAAGAAAGCTCATATTTTTTGTTGATGCAGTTCTCTGTGATGTAACGAATAAAAATAAGTACAAGAATTACGATTTTTATTCAAGTCATTGTTTATCAAGTAAGTAGATATTATTCAATCTTTATGTATTTAGTTCAACAGGTTATGGGCCCAGACACGAAGATAAGGGTCTTTATTAAATATTGAATACTTTTAAGTAGATTTTATTGTATTAAGTAAGGTTTAAAATCCTGTCAGTATGGATTTGAAAATCACATAAAACCTTTATCGTGCGAGTCAGAATGGCCCATTTGGAAACGAAAAATTAGAGACATACTTGATTATCATTAAGATGCATTAGATGTCATTGATAATAAGTTTAAAAAGCCCGATCCTTTGCCTGCAGAAGCCAAAGATTCAGATAGGAAGGCTTATAAAAAAAAGTGAATTGTATCGTAAGGCAAACAGTTATGCCAAGTCAATTATAGCAAGTTCACTTACTGATGAAGTATATCAGAAAATAATGGACAAAGATACAGCTCAGGAGGCGTTATATGCATTAAAACAACAGTTTAAAGCGACATCAAAAGATCAATTATTCAAAATATGAACTGATATATATTTTTTTTTGCTTGTAGTTGGCATCAAGGTGAAGATGTGTCTACACATATTGCTCAGTTAAAGTGTCTGTGGAATGAGTTGAATAATGGACTTAAAGCTATAAATGAAAATGCATTGCTAGACTTACTATTAGTTTGTAAAAGTTTGCACGTACTGCCAAAATCGTTTGGAACATTTAGGTATAGTTGGATGCTACTCACTGAAGATGAACAGAAAACTTTTGATGAGTTAATTACACAGTTGTGTATGTATGGGCGAAATACAAGAGAAACTGGAGAAAATAAGAAATGTTGTGAAGAAGCTGTAGTTGTCAAAACAAACCAACATAATCAGCTAGGCAAGCTTAAATTTGTCAAAAGGTTACATCGCAAAGATGATTTATGTAACTACTGCAAAAAGAAGGGACATTGGATAATATCGGTTTCATAGATCACAGTTTTACAGCGGAGAGTTAAAATTGTCTCTTTGGTTTTTAAATACATCTATCCAGAACACACACTCCCACAGAGTGAATCTCTTGAAAATAAATATTATTCCTGGAAGAGTATTACTCCTCTTAAGTTATTCGTGCTGATTTTGTTTTGTGGCTCAGTAAAGTTAAACAGTATTGTATGTAAGATTCTTAAATGTTTGTTGCAACGAGAGTTTGCAATTAGAATTTATTGGTTTGTGGACATACGCCATTGCTCACGTTTTGTTGACCAAACTTGTACAGTACAAACAAAACACCAAAAACACTAAAATCGTAAGAAAAACAGTCCCAGAGGAACTGTTATATATATATATATATAGAGGCAAGAGTTCTAAAGATTGAATCCAGTCAAGAGTTTGATAACACCCAAACACAAAATACAGACACAAAGAAAAACCATATTTCTAATATGAGAAAATATGGAAAAAAATATATAAATAGGGGACAGTGTACAACGAATAAAAAACAAGAGACAACACAAGTTAAAATCAACGAAAAAATGAAACGTTTCGGGGATTAAGATCTATCCTCGTCTTAAGGCTGAGACACAGCTGGTCAGAACACCAAGATGCGAATGTAGTTCACTAGAAAACTGGGGCTTATATAGCCTGGATGGTCTCAAAGCTGCTCGGTCAATAGTAGCAAAACTCGTGAGATTGGCTGGGCTCTCGGAAAATGATAGGTAAGTACTCTCCTGATTGGCTGAGCACCTTGTAGTGATGTTGGCTGGTGTTCTACCGAGACTGTTAAACATAAAACTGTTTTTGTTATAAATACATAAAAAAATCAAATATTTCCTGTTTTATATTGGCACTAACTTGCGCATATCTTTAACTGAGGAGCGAACTTTCTAAACAAGACATGCTCATGTTATCAAGCTGCAGATAACAGTGATATATCTCATATCTTATGGTACTAAGAAGAAAAATGACATTTCCAACAGGACTTAGACTACCTTCATTGAATTTGACCTTACATTCGGCTGTAACGAACCTAGTTTATTTAGAAAGACTGTTAAGTTTGGTTTTGATAATCGGGTATGTGTGGTTTTGAAAGTTTGCTATTCAGTTATTACAGCATATTGGGAAAAGGTTAATTAAATTCAGGATTAGAGTGGTAAGCCATTCGAATGCATTGATAAAAACGCAGAATATTTTTAGACATTATAATAGAAAAGTTGTATAAATGTAACTACGGTGATAACTAACCAATTAGCTCGGTTGGAAATAGTATCTTTGGTCTCAAGGTTTACTGCTCTTATCAATGAATGTGTGGTTCAGTCCCTGAATAACAAGGAACTTGAGATCAATTACAAAAACCTAGGTAATCTGTTTCACTAAACATCTTTGAGGTCAGTAGCGAAGCGTGATAGTGTTATGAGTGAAGCAGAGCAAGTTCCAACTATACATTTTGACCACGTGGCAACTATGAGGCTGAGACATAGGTTATGTCTATAGAATTTGTTCACTGCATGGCACAGGCTACTTGTTGTTAAATGTAACTGTTCTTACCTGTATAAAGGTTCCACACACAACTCAGAGTTGTGGATAGTAATTGCTAATCGCCGCTTGCTCTGAAACATTTCGCGCTTCACCAATGGCCAGGGTCTACCTTCTCGATGGCGGAACATGTTGGATATGACCAGGCCCCAAAACCCAATATGTAAATGAACGATACTTTCAATCACAAATGTTAATGGTGACATTCATAGAAAATAACATGTAACGTTCAATTACGAAATGAGACTTATAAATACCGTTAAATTGGGACTGGCATTGGCGTGTGATTGAATGCTTTAATTTTTAAAATAATTGAAACTAATGTGTGACTTTGGTAAACTCCAATACACACCTGTATGTCCTACTATAAAAATACTTAAAACAATTAAAATACAGTTCTATTCTTGTGCATTCGAGTGAGTATTTCACCACTGCACAGTATAATGAAATTTACGTTTATTAAAACAAGTCGCGTATTGGATAATTGTTATTGCTACCTTTCCTTATTCAGAGTCTTCGTGGTTATTGGTAAAACAGCTTTGTTCACAGATGCCTTTCAATTTGACTATGCCAATGAGTATATGGCTACTGCGATAGAACAAGCTTATGGTTTGCATGTTGAACTAAAAATTTCACGAAGAAGAGTTGCAGATGAGCAAGTAAGACTCTTTAAAAAGTTGGTGCAAAATTATTTTCTCTAAAATGTGTACCTGGAAACATGCAGCAATGTAAGAATAAAGCCTATTTTCGTCTCATAGTTTGTGTCAGGTAGGCCTTTGTTATAATAATGTAACACCATTTGCTTGTGCAAGTTAAGAATTTTACTGCCTTCTAATGCTATTTTTTAATACATTTTATTCCAACAAGACAGTCATTATTTACATGTGTTAAATTTTTGTCACTTTTATACACATATTCTAATTGCAGTTTTGCGACTTGGGTGAAATATGAGCTACAGGTTTATTTAAGCAAAGTTTCTCTCTAAAAATCATTAAGTGGTCTTATTATTTGTAATTCCGCATACACACCCGTGTCATATATCTTGTAAATAATAAATAACTTTGCATTAGGGCAACTACATGTATGTATAAGTGCGAGAGAATGCTAATGACGCATAGGCTTAAAATAAACTAGTTAGCTGTACATAGAACGGATTATTTTTCTACGTGTAGTATAATGGCGCAGCTTTAATATTTAAATGTTCGGTGCTGTTACAGTGAAATACAACATTTATTGCAATTTAGATGCGAATAATCTCCACATTCAAGATAATAAACCAATGTCATGAATATTTTATGTTCATTTAAAATATGTTGTGTTTTCTTTATCAAACGTTTTCAGGTTGGAGTGTTCTGCAACATGGTTCAGTCGCATCTTCTCCGCCATCTCTCAATGAGCAGGCACAGGAGTGACGTAACCACACCAAGGATGAACACTATCATACATGGTAGGATCTGCTCCATGCTGATGCTTTCAGGCTCTTCCGGGCTCCCGTCTTCGTCTGTAAACCACTTGTTTCGGATTCTTTGGATCTCGCCTGACTCATGCATCTTCATTAACCTGTGTGTTTAACATCAGCAGTTTATCGTTTCTTAAAGAAGTGTATATAAAAATAACACTCTTAACGCTAAACTTTTTAATTTGTAGTTTCTAGTTATACATTTACTAACATGTCTATGTGTTGTTGTGAAATCAGACCAAGTGACCATTGATATGATAACAGCTGAACAATAAAACTTTCTTTTGTACTAAAATACCAATTAGAACACGATTTTACACAACCATGAACCTATCAGCCTTTGAAAGGATCCTTACATTAAACATAATAATTTTAATTCAATCGTAAAATAAATCTGTAAGATCATCGTGCCAATAAACAAATCGAAAACTGCGCCCCGTCTAGATAACAGATATGTGACACTTAACAGTATGAAGTCACGAACCTTATAGTACAAGATACACACTTTTATGTAAAGATAGTTTATGCTTTTTTGAAAAGACTTTCATCTATATATGTAGATAATGCGTTCGTCTGCAGTGTGGGAACACTTAAAATAGAGAAAAGAAAATTGAAGCAAGAAAAACCATCTATTATTTTACATTATGATGTATTATATTCCAGTGGAATATTATAAGTGGTGTGTAAACTGTACATGTACATTTCATTAATGACTAAGAATAACATAAAGACGTTAGTTGTGTCTAAACGTAATGAAATATATCTCAAGTATGAGTTATAACAAAATACTATTGCACGTTTGCAGATAAAATCGCTAATTAAGTACTTATTTCTGAGAAATCAACACAAAGAGAAATAATGCTAAATAAAATTTTAAAAATTACAATAAACTGACACTAATAAAACCAAATTATTGCTATTATTAGATTTAGTTGTAAAAGCATATTGCAATAAAACTAAACTATATTATCTTTTGAAATACGAATATGTATCTAATAAAACTTTTGATAAAACATTTAGACGCATAGTTCACATTTCTTGAAGAATTGCAGCCAATCATTAAATTACGTGTTCATTTGACTACAAAGTAACTTGGGGAAAATACAACACATAATGATTTATAAAGCCATAATTTTTTAATAAAAGTGCAAAAAAACTAATTATATTATATTATTTTCGTTCGATATTTCTGTCAGAAATGAGATGAAAGTTTTGTTTTAAAAATGTTTCAATTATATATAACGGAACATGCAATACCTATATAATTTGGTACCCTCGCCCAGCTTGCGTGTTTCCCCGAGTTACGTAACAATAAGTATAATTAAATTATATGTTTGGTAAAAATTGTTGTAAAAAATTAACGTAGCTTCTTTACACAGTAACATCAACATGCAAAATTTGGTGCTTATAAATAGTTTCATTTAATTACGAATTATAATTTATTTATTGTATTCGCGCACAATATACAAGGAATTTGCCTCCAACATGTTCAAATGTGTATATTACAGAACTTAGCCACGTAGCACTACTGCCAAACAGCCAACTCTGACATCATTGATGTCATATGTTCGTCTACTTCAGAAATTGCGAATTACTACTACAGCCTTAATTTTGACAATCTATACTTTAATGTCGCAGGGTAGTATTTTATTTCTATTATGGTTTATTATTAGCTTGAAACACTTCAGCCTATTTATTTGACTACAAAAAATTTAATTCTATTGACCTTTTCAACTACTCATTTCATTAAACATTACCTATTTGCAACATATTTACCCCTTCTATCTAGCTAACTAGTCTATTAGCTGTGTCAGCATACTCTACATATCACATACATCATCTGGTGCATATTCGCGTATCCCAACCAAAAAAAAAGTGAAATTGAGTGTTGGATATACCTTTTATAGTTAAGTATCTAAAATTATACTTAGTTTTGTTTCTCTTCAGTGTGAAGATCTGTCACTAACACATCTGAGTGTCAGTACCACAAATGTTTTCAATTCGAGCTATTAAAAGCTGCAATTGAGTCCACATTGCAGGTACAATATGGCACAATGTTTCAGACTTACTACAGAGACTTTCAGCATTCACTGTGTAATTTACTATACTGTAGATTGGCATGTTGTGATATGTTATGAACTGGCATGTTCCCCGTAGTTAAAGGCTTGTGTCTCTTAAGCATATTTTAGAGCTGAAATTCTTACTAAAATCTTTACTTTTATCTTTTATAGATTACTACTTAGTTTTTTTTTCAGTACTGTGGTACCTTAATACTAGCAAATCTTCCGTGAGAAATTCATTATTGAACACTGATTGCCTTTAACTTTTTATCAAATACTACCTACAAACTTCTCTGTTGCATTTTTGTTACAATTCTTTCACTTCGTAATTTCTTGTCAACAACTGTTCATTCTTTGTTTATGCTACTTCTTAATGTAAACAAACGTAAACATACGCTGTTCTGCTTTAGCTTTATCAAGTATGATTTGTTGTGATCAATGCAATACTAACACACTACGAACTATGTAATATTTTTAATAAATTTGAAGGGTACGAGATAAATTTCGTATTTGATAAAGACCTTGTAATTTATTTATATTCAATTATTTCGTTTATATTCGTATTCAAGAAAATTGTTTCATACGGTATGGGGCTGAATTCAACCAGCAAACTTTGGGAGGTGATTCCTTATGAGAAAACAAGTAGAGAAAATACGGGACACTTTGTACCTAAAACTAATATTAAGGGTGGTATGAACCCTCAACCATGGACATTTGAAAGTGTATTTTTTTTAAAAGCAATGGAAATGAAGAGGCATTTAATGGTAACAAGTTGAGCATGGCTTTATGCCACCGGTATCTTGAAATACGAAGTAGAAGCACATCAATACCTTGCACCCTAATAATAAAATACTAGGGCAGCTACCCTTTTATTACCTGACACTTTTCTATCATCTGGAATTACGGACCTGTAACACATTTTCCTACAAGAGAAGCACGCCAGAAGTACAAAATGTCGCCTTAGTGTAAATGCGTAGGACCAACCGTTTTCGTGTAAAATTCGTTACAATTGTGATCTGCAGTTAAGACAGTTCCTAGTAAGTAGGTAATACTGCATACATGTTTGTATGGAAGGCTCCTGTACCCACTGCTATGACTATGAGGGATGGGAGAGAAATGGGACCTAAATTCTCATTGACAGCTAAGATCATAATAGATGGTATCACGGATAACTGTACAGTGGCAGCGAACCGGGAAAGGATTCGGCCATGACCTATGTCAAGAAATCCATCGCAGCAATCAGCTGGAGTGGTTTCGAGAAACCATAATTAAACAGAAACAAGGTAGGACGGGGTCGGGAATCGAACCCGTAGACTCCGTAATAAGCGTGAAACATTAAACCGTATAGCAAAATTAAAACATTATTACCTGTTGAAATATAAAATTTGGTGGCAATGGGTTAAGTATTTATTGTTATATGCATCTCCTTCAAGTATTATTGTGCTATATTACAAAATAGCGAATCTACGAAAAGTATACTAGCTCACAATAATCTCAGATCTATCAAAATGTAAAAGACAGTTAAAACTGATCGTATGGTCTCTAAGATATGTCAAAATGTTCAAATAGAATCCAATAAACAAAATAGCGGTAGAATGAACATCAAAATTAAAATAAGTTTCATACATTTCCATAATGATTCACTTCCCAAAACATTTCGGATATTTATCCGAGAATTGTGTATAACCGTGAATAAAACAATTAAAATAGTTGGACATTTTTTAAAGGTTTAACCGAATTTTTCATGATTGTTCTTGAGAGGCTATTTTACTAGAATACCTTCGTTTGTAAACACTTACCGGTAGCTGAGAGCACCTCGATAAGATGCGCCTCGTCTTACTGCCATTGCCAACTTATCAAATGATCTGTGCAATTGCTTCTCAACTAGTTGCTTGCAGGGTAGTCTACGTTTAGAAAGAGAAGTACATTGCATGACGAAAGCGTACTTCCCTTCACAGGTACGCTGCAGACCCAAATCTAAATTGTTCTCGACAACGTAGTCACGAAATTCAGCATTCTAAAACAAACACACATAATTACTGAAATATACTATTAGTTACCAGCACAACTGATAAGTCTATGTTCTTCAAAATGGGCTAAAATTACCCCTGAAAATTAAATTAGTTTGCATACATCTAAGAATATTTAATAATAATATTTTAGATTATTCTAGCGCAATATTTTTACCATAATGGAACTATGACAATAAAAATTTTCACAGTAACGTTGATAAATCTTTAGAGGGTGGTAAGAAGGGCATAAGTCGAATTATTACCCATTGAGACTTGTGTTTTTCTTACAGCTATTATCAGGCGTTCAATAGGGCACAATTCTCGTTATTTTAACATGTTTCTTTAGCGTGCGCACCACCTTCCCTAAACAGGAATAATTACATAAGTTCCATTATAATTTTACATGGCTTATGCCCTTCTTACCGTCCTCCAAAGAAATATTACATTGACATATCTGGCCTGCAGTTCTTGACATATGCATATCAGAAATTTTATGTTTTAACAGTGAAATCTTCTAAATTAGGTGGTACATATTACGAAACATAACACGATTCAACAACTTCAAAATTATGTTTTCTTATTTAGTACTAAATGTGTGTACAGAGTTTGATGAAGCTTTGGAGAATGCTCCTTAGATACAACATATTATAAAAAATTCAAATGGAAACAGTTATAAAAAATTGAATACAGGTTGAAAAAAAAACATAAAACTAAAGTAGCTGTATTTAGTAATATGGGTGCTTGTGGAATTAGATGAAATTATGTTTAATGGGACTTTTATGTATCTCTTGTGATAACCTTGTATTTAAAATCCTGCCACTGTGTAGTAACTGTTAGCACAGCGTGAACAAAATACAAACAAGTCATAACATTTCATCGAAATAGATGACCGAGTTTAATGAAATTCTGAAAATTGGTTTTTAAGAAAGCTCGTGTAGTCTAAAAATTTATCAATTTTCACCATTTAGATAACATGAAAGCGACAGAAATAAAATTCATAATAGGAAATTTAAGTTACTTAGTACTATTTGAGTACTTAGTTTATTTGAATTCTGAAAAATTATTCCTTATTTATTTCCTGCAATCATAATATAGTCAAATGGCAATTATTTGAAAAAACGGATTACGAACGAGAACTAAGAGCCATATCACCTTTTTAAGTACTAATGTGTTCCGAGTATGAAGTAGTTCTGGAAAACGGTTCATAAGACATCTCGTGCCATAGAAACATGTTCAAGCAACTACCATTTTAAAAACAGTATACGAAGTGAACAAAAATAACAATCAACATTTCAATTTTATAAGTAACACATGTACAAATTTTGATGAAATTCGGATAAATATTTCCTTGGGCAAGTCATGTTACGTTAACAATATATATGGCCACCGTTTTAAAAATATAAACATAGGGTGAATGAAATACATAACAGTTCAGTCAGCTTAATAAATAATAAATGTGTGCCCAATTCGATGAAATTCGGGAAAAAGATTTCTGGGATGTCATATTATGCTAAAAATAAATACGACCACGGCTTTGAAAATATGATCACAGAATGAACGAAACACAAATAAGTGAAGACAAATAATAAAATAATATACATACACCTAGCGTAAAGATTTTTTTAAAAAATTCTTCAGATATGTTGACACACTAAAATAAGCAAATGGCCGCCAATATAAACACAGGACAAACAAAATACACTAAATAGTGCAGGCAGTACATAAATATATGCTGCACTTTTAACACAGGATGCCACTTTGCAGGGATGTAGTCAAAACGTAATAGAACAATTTTGGAATGGGAGGCAGTAAAAATTTCCCTTAGAATTAAATATGGTGGTTGTGTTCAAACATGTCGTCTTGTACAAAAATACCCGAAAAAATTTTATTGTATCATGTTCGGTGTCAATTCTGTGTGCGATTAACGCTTGCAACACGAATGCAAGGTCGAAACCAACACATGTGAGACGTAAAATTTTATTTTTTGGTATAGTTACAAAATCACAGCGTTAAAGTGCAGAAATTCAGTATGACTTTATGAAAGGTTTTGTACTTATTTACTTGCAGTTTTTACTCGGTGATAACTCAATGTTAAATTTTGTTTCAGATTGAAACCTTTGACTTTTGATATGCCTGGAAAGCCAGCGAAAAGATTGAAAGTAGCTTCGCCCGAGTCTCTACGCAGAGCAAATCTACCAAGACCAATTAACTGGACTAATGTTTGTGCAAGTATAAAAGGTGCGAAAATTAGAACCAACTCAGTAACACAATAAAAAAAGGGAACAATGATTCGTCTTAGGTCGGCACTTAGGAAAATAGCCATCATTTTTAATTCCAAGAGAAATTTTCATTCCCTCCCCTTTTTCAAATGTTCTCTTAAGTTCCAATTGCAAGTATGCAAAGCGAAATTGAATGTTCAAAAAAATGCAGTGAACGAGCCAAAACTGCTGCGTTATCGCCTACGCTAAAAGTCAAGACAGCATGCTAAGTAATACATGTGTACTAAGTTTAGTAAAATTTTTAAAATATATTCCTTCAGATGTGTCAAATTAAGCAAACCATAGAAAAATGACTGCAGTTTTGAAATCATGAATGTGAGGCAAACGAAAAACGCAGAAGTCATGTCCGCTTGTCAAGCTGTTAATGTGTACCAAGATTAAAAACCGGAAAATGTTTTCCTCGGTTATGTCAAACTATGCTTTTAAAAAAACTAAAAAAATATCTGGATTTATAAGAATTTAAACACAGGATTAACGAAATATACTCAATTCTAATCAGTATACTAAGTAGAATAGGTGCAATAAATTCGATGAATTCAGGATTGTATCTCCTGATGTATGTCATGCTATGCTAAAATTTGATAAATGGCCGCAGTTTTAAAAGCATGACCATAGGATGAACCAAATGCTGAAAAATCATGTTGACTTACTAAGTACTATAAGTGTACCCAGATTTCAGAAAAAATATTTCCTCAAACATGTCACAATATTCTAAACATATATGCATAGATATGTGTGTGTGTTAAATGGGGCTGCTATTGTAACAATGTGAACACAGGGTGATCGAAGTACACACAAGTCAAGTGCGCTTGCTAAGTAGCATATGTGTACTAAGACTAACGAAATTCGGAAATGCATACACTGTATGTCAACAACGCTATATATATAAACGTGATAAGGATATCGTAAATATACACACAGGATTATCGAAGATCACAAAATTAAAGTCAGCTTAATATGTAAGATATGTGCAATAACTGAAGAAATTTGGGAATATTTCTCTTCATTTATGTTGTACTGTACTCAACACATAAAAATGGCCGCTTTTTTTAATATGAACACATGGTAAACGAAATGCACAAAAGTCAAGCAAGCTTTGTATGTAATATATGTAATATATATGTGCTAAGTTTGATGAACTCCGGGAAAATTTCCTCAGACGTCACATTGTGCTAAAAATATAAAAGTCGCTAACTTTTTGAAAATGTGAACAAAAGAAGGACGAAATGCACTAAAGTCCAGTCCTCTTGCTATGTATGTTAAATGAAATTTAGACAAATATTTCATCTGTTATACTGTGCTAAAAACATAAAAAAATGGCCACCAATACGAAAATATTAGCACAACATTAACGAAACATACGCAAGTCATGGAAGTTTTGTACGTAGTACGTGTTCGTCAAGTTTTATGGAATTGTGGAAAATATTTCCTCAGCTATATCATAATGTACTTAATAAGTAAAAATTTCCGCCTTTTTGAAAACATTAACATATTATGAGAGAAATAATACAGAAAAATAAAATCAGCTCAACGTTTCGTTTAAAGGAACGGGGAAAAAATATTTACTCAGATATATTTAACTATGATAAAAATATACAAATTACTTTTAAAATAAAATACGAACACAAGATTATTTTTTAAGTAAAAAACAAAACTCATGTCAGAATCATAATTATATGTTGTTTATGTATATCAAGTTTGATGACATTCTAAACCTACTTCCTCAGATATATAACATAAAGCTAAAAATATAGACAGGGCTGCCATTTTTAAAACATTAACAGAGTGTGATCAAAATACACGAAAGTAAAGTGAGATTAGTATGTGGTATATGTATACCGAATTTTATGAAATGTTTTTCAAATATTTACTTGCATAGGCCGCATTAAAATTTTCTGCAATTTTGTAACTGTGTACATTGCAAAAAACAAAACACTTGAAATGCAATTATCCTTACTAGTTTTTTTGTGAACACCGAATTTTATGAATTTCTAAATAACAGTTTCGTAGATATCTAGCTTGATCGAAAAATGTTAAAAGGGCGCCATTTTTAGAAATAAGAATGGGGCATAAATTAAATACATAAAAGTAAATCAGGTTACTGATTAAACAATTTGTAAAAAGTTTGATGAAGTCCAGTAAACCGGTTGCACACACAACACGCACACAGACAGGACGTGCTTTCATTAGCTTAGTTTTTCGTTTAGAAGAAGGCCAACAATTTTAGTAAATGCACATGTGGCAATCTTATCCGTAACAAATCATAACGCAAAATTTATTGAATTTTAAAATTTATCGCGTCATTGTACGATTTATTCGAGAAGTGCAGGATACCTCCGGCAATTGGTCAAGTAAAGTATCATTTGTTGGCCTATAGCATTTAGTTATTTTATGAACTATGCAAGTGATTTTAGTGAAATATTAAAATTACGTACTTTAGAATTTTCAATTTATTAATATTATGTAATTAAAAAGTACTGGCAAACTAGAGAAAAAAACAGTAAACCTGGGCAAAATTGCAAAAGAAGCATTCTAAACTGTTTCTGCCTCGTGAACATTTGATGAATAACATATCAAAAATCCTAGAAAATCGGACAACGGGAAGACCCCCAAAACTGTATTCCAAAATAGCGTAGTATCAGTTCAAACAAAATATCCAAAATTTCTTTACTGTCCATTAATAAATGTGTTTGGCGATTTCGACCTTTCTTTACAAGAATATTATTTTAAATTATAATTTCTGTAATGTAGATAGTACTATCATGTTCGAGAACTCTGCAAGTTTTTTACCACTATAACTTTTAAAAAATAATTTTTGAAGTTTTCAAAAGTAAAGCGTCTTTACCAATGTTTATAACCGACTGCTGCGCATTGCTAAATCTAAAAGTGTATAAATAAAATTCTATATATTTTTTTTTATAAATTTGTTTCAGACTGCGAAGTATGTCGCCAATAATGGAGACCTGTAAGGAGTTGGGTGTCATTTGTAAGCAGACACTAAAACGTGGACTGGAAGTGGTTACTATTTCACAGAAAGGAGCAGATGCGATATTCAGCAGGATTTTTCTTAGATATGAGGAACGCCGGTGTAGCATACTTACTACTAGAAGGCACTACCACCCCATTTTCTCTGAGAAAGAGTCCGCCATTTCCTTAAATATTTTCAACATAGAGGGTGAGATATCTCTACACGGCCCCGCAACTGAATTCTATAGGAAATTTAGTACAGTGGCCCAACCTAGGTGTAATAACATCAGCAAACTCCTGCTTCAACAACTCAATCTCTGGAAATTCCCGGACCACCTGTACCTGCCATCTCTCGTTGCTGACACCTTTCCTACGAGATAACTTCACCGGCTGTTCAAGCAAAATTTAAATCTCGATAGTTGATTTGACACATCAACCAGCGCACCTGCTAGACCTAGAAAATCTAACCCTAATACCACGCAGGAATTAAGATTCTCCAGAATATACAACAATATCTTCCAGGAGAATCAATCAATCTTCACCTTCACCTCCAGTAGACCCCGAGAGGGTACCACCTCCCCATTAGCCAGCGCAAATCCCACATCCTTATCTACTTTTACTTGAACCACCCTCTTATCACACGAACGTGGTAACTCCGCAACCAATTCCTTACTAATTAACGATCGCGATGCTCCCGTAATGAGCGCCCATTGCAGGGAGGGGCCAATATTAGCCTCTAATTGCAACAATCCTGGAGCTTTTTGCCCCTTCAGTGTCTGGCACTGCCCATGCAAATGTCCCAGACCAATACAATTCCAGCAACGCCGCACTTTAGCGAGAACCCTATCGCGCGATCCTTCGCCGCAAGAACTACAGTATAGTACCAGGCCTCTCTTGCGCCTGTCTGATTACTTCATATCCGGATGCCACCTTACAGTCTAGCACCTTAACCACCGGTTTTTCAAACACGTCTCGTGGCTGTCTACGTAACCTATCGCCCCGACGGAACTCTGACGTCACATACTTTCCCCTGTTCCGTTCGGCAATCCTGACATAGTCCGCCGCGTCTTCAGACGCAAATGTAAAAGCCTGTAAATGATTTTTTTCCGCCTCAATACAAACCTCCAACAATTCCTATAAATTAGTAGGTTTGTTACAATGCAGAAAATACCGCATAAATTCCGGTCATATTTTGTCTAACACTTCCTGTGCAAAGCTACCTTCATCTCCTAACCCCAGGACGTCATTTTGATCCTTTATATCCCGGACAAAATCACTTAAGCCTTCCGTTGTCCCTTGAAAACGATCCACGTATTGGCTACGCAATTTATTCAGCGTGCTCGGTGTGCACCACAAATTAAGGGTCCTATTGACGATATCCTTAACACCCCTATTACTTAGAATATCATCATTAAACACTCTCGTCATGTTGTCAGGCACCCTTATCAAAGTTATGGGGAACGTGTACCAAACCGTTTTGTCCACAATATTCAGGCTAACTAGTTGATGCAAACATACTAAAAATTGTATAACAGAATGCACATCATTAGACTTTACCGTCTGCAAACGCTCGCGTAACTGTCGGAATATTTTTAAAAATCTTAAATTTGTCTGCCTGACAGTCAACTTTACTTTATTAGATATCTCAGCCTTCGTATCTTTCAATACTAATTCCCTGGCCTTGTCTCGTATCGCATCAAATGGCTTCTTACCGTACAACGTTTGTCCTGCGTCTGTTAACAATCTCGCCAATGATGTTTTAGATAACTTTAGAATCCAGGCCGTTCCCACTTTTGACGCCATTATGCCTTCCACTAAAATACCCACTGAGAAAATCAAAATTAATTCTATCAGTACCGATGACTTAATATTACGCGTAGTGCGATACTCCCACAGCCCCGTCTTCGTACTCAAAATTCCTTTACAATTTTTTCACATATTTTTCCGTCTCAAACACGCTAACACTGTAGCGCCAATAATATATCAGAGGGACGTAAGTACTACGCACACTACTAAAAATAAACGTACGTGCATTCATCCACTTTAAAAAATCTCCTGCAAGTACAAGCCGAGCGAACAGCTAGCATGCACGTAACAATTCAAGGTCGCTTCGTGGCCGTGACCCAGCAAGACCCTCACCTCGCCACCATCTAATAGGGCCCGCCTGACTGCTCAAGAGCACAGCTGCTACGTCATGCTTTCGCGTAGCCCATTTAGCAAACATGAATACGGGACTATATCCCGTCACGTAAATATTTCAGTAAACCGTACCCTTTAACATAACAGCACAAGCCACACAATAACATAAGTGACAAACATACTCCTATTCTGAAGGCCTAACCACTATGTTTTACAAGTTCATGTAACTTCTGTGCAGCGTGAACAATGCAGCACACACGTTCGTGCACAAACCCAAACTCTGCAACGTAGCATAAAAATGAAGTCCCTGATTATAACCAGGGCTCTGCTATGCAAAGCGTCACGCAGGCACTGTCGCAGCGTAAAAACAGAGGTCCGTAGCTGTACCCAGGCTCTGCTACGCAGAGTATCACGCAGCTTCTGTAACGGGGGTGGCACTCGACCCACCGTCGTTAACTATTGCGGGTAGTACACAGGACATTCCAGCCCTACCATGTGTACTCTTGCGGAAGCGTGCTACCACAATTAATTCACACAATCATAGTATACAAAGTACGTAATATAATTACACATCAAAATACAATAATCTCAGTACATATTACACCTTTAAAACCTGCTACCACTAACGGTTTATAATCCCGCCCGCTACGATAAATGTATATTGTTACGTCTGGTTGGGTCGCACACACGCAAAATACATTGCTGTAGTCTCGTACCTGTCTGCCTATAGATCACGCTACCTTACTACGTTGCAGCAGTAAGAGGCTCCTGGGGCGGCGTCCAAAAAGGGCTCGTTCTCTTCTCTCATTGAAAAGGTACTCCCAAAGGTATTAATAAATCTGTGTGCAATCTTAGCCGGTACTCGGGCCTCAGTTTCTTCAGTATATAAGGGCCCAGCCTTACACGAGCGTTATCACATGTCATGAAGCTCGCACCATCGCTCTACCTAGCTGATGGTACACACACAACTCATGTTCGTAGGCTCTGGCAAAGTCCTCGTCCCGTCCAATTCAAACAGCCGTCTCTTGCCGTCCCACTCTATCAGCTAACTCTCAGCGTCCAACTCTAGCAAGCGACACTGCTGATCCAACCTCGCAGCTTCACTTCACTTTACTTCCCTTAATGCACTAACTGGTGCAAACTGGCCTTAGGAAAAAATCTGTACAACCCAAAAGTCAATTGTCGAGGCGGATTACAAGCAACTATTGACCGAGAACTGTCCTATCGCCCAAATTTGTGTATGTAGTAGATTTCCAACCTGTCTACTGCTGTAGGTCCGTAAAGAGTCCAGTAGGCTCCTTGTAACTTTCGGAGAATCAAAAAACACCTGGTGTATTATATAGCCACGTCGTTTCGTGAAAGAAAAATGTACATCGCCCTATATACATCTTGACACTCCAATTGAAACAAAAGAGAAACGGCATGATAAGGATCCACGTGTCCCAACTGCCTTAATGGAGAGGGAAATTTATCTCTTCTCGTTAGCTGTTGACATTGAAATAACATATGATTAATAACTTGAGTCCCTTCTCCACACTCACAGTTTCCATCGCTGCAGACTTTAATACAATATAAATGGGGCTTGTAACGGTCATACTCTCGCAGTTGACTGCCGCGGCGCACCGCACCCATTAACGCCCTAGCGGCCAACACGCCAACTAGCAGGTCAGGGCTGACACCTGACCAAAGCCAAATGTCTCAGTAAACTGATAACATACCGTGTCCAGCCGAAATGAGACGTGGGCACTGTCTCAGTATAAATGAAGCTAGCCTAAGTCGTGGAGACCACGTTGTCGCAGCTACTGTAACAAGTGTGCATATTTTATGTCGGAAAACGTTTATTGATAAGAAGGCTATTGAAATTAAGAAAATATGTAACACAGGTCAAACAGCATCACAAAGAAAATTGCTCGATTACATGAAGAGAGAGTGTGTACTGCTAATCCCTGTTTTTTTCTGTGATACGCTCGTAGAATTTTTCACCAAACACAAACCAAAATCAGAGAGTGTGAAAGTAAGAACAGCAGAGTTTGCCGAATCCATTAAAAATTATTGTGACAGTCGCTGTGTCGGTTGCAGACTGCATCTATCGTCAAACCTGTAGCATAAACATTCGAATATGAAAACGTATAAACGTATTCCTGACGAATATTCCTCCACTGATTCAAGTTCGAGAAAAGGGAGACCAAGCAAAGTAAATCAGTATCAAGCATTCCTTCAGACCAGTGCTTACCTAAAAGAAAATGATGAGGAACAAATGTTGATTGCGTATGAACATAGACACATAAAGAGAATGTTTTTCGAACACTATGGAAATAAAATAATTATGTCTGATGAATGTGGAAGGTGGGCATAATAACTTCCCGGAAGTCAGCAGATGAAATTAGCAGAGCAGATAACATTGATCATGACATCCAGTCTTTGGATAGGAAGAATTCCTTTCATGGGATAGGTATGATAGTTGCAATTACTCCAAAGATCAATATTTGCCCCCATATTCAGAGGTATAATGTCTGTGACAGTGACATAAAGAAAATTGTACCAGTAGACATCATTGCGACCGCACTTAGTATCCAGTTAATCGCATAAATGTTCCTTAAAAATGAGGATGGAACGACCCACTAGCTAATTAAGGATGTGTGTGACCTGCTCGATGATATCATTGGTGGCAGACAGCCAAGTAAAAATGTTGAATCCTCAAATATACTGTTGAAGATTTCTGCTTTCCAAGAGTAGAGAA
This sequence comes from Medauroidea extradentata, assembly GCA_003012365.1. Classification (NCBI taxonomy): domain Eukaryota; kingdom Metazoa; phylum Arthropoda; class Insecta; order Phasmatodea; family Phasmatidae; genus Medauroidea; species Medauroidea extradentata. The sequence goes on along the minus strand of PNEQ01077375.1, from coordinate 26,452 downwards.
CTCAATTACGCGAGTCTTCACAAACAAGTAAACTCGGTTGGGATATCAGCACATTATCAACATTACTCGCACCTTGATAATGGCAGACAGAACTGGTTCACGGGGTTCGCACTTGTATACAGTGCAGGAAATCCAACTTATAATTTCTGCAGCAGAACATCACAATTATCGAAGATCAGTGCATTTGTACCTACAGAAAATGGTGGATTGTCCATCTAAAAATCCGCTTGTTTACTAATGAGCAGCAGAAATTAATGAGGGAAACCCAACAAACAAGATCCTGAAGTAAATATACATTAAATGCTTTCCACCGGTACGGACATTGTCAGAAAAATGACATGGAAGTAAGTAATCACAAATTCTACAAAAAGATCAGATAAAATCTAAAACGCTCGGGTCTGCATACGCAGTTGTGAGCACAAAAAATAAGACTATATAAATTGATCGTGCCCTATTCTTTCAGCGAATGATGACTATTGCTACTAGTGATGACATGAACCTTAAAGATGTCTTGTGTTACGAGCTTTGCGCCTACCAACTGTATTGTTTTAAATTGCAAGTCTCTTAACGAAAGCAGATAAGAGATAGTTACCCATACCATGAGATTTTCAAGTACACTGACACATTATGTATGAAAGAAGCTGAAGAAGTTAATAGTAGTGGCTTGTTCCCTGATAGCATGCAAGCTTGTTTCTATCGGACATCATTAAATGTCTTTCGTAACAACCCTGCAGGCTTGCAACAAGCTTGTACCAAGCCTGATTTGCAAGTCTAGTACGAATTGGCTCATTGGTATGGCGCCTTTCATATCCGCCTCTGCATTTCCACCGTGTCGTTGTTTTGGGATCTGACATTGTGGTGAAGTTAGGTTAGTTTCTCGCAATGCTTATTTATTCCATTGCAGTGTTCTTGCAAGTTGTTCTGTATTCAGTAAAACTCTGCTGCTCAGGTATTGTATAAGTACTAGTAGGCTGGTTAGATAATGTTGAGATGTATGCATACACACATAATTTTGGGAAAGTTTTTTTTTCAGGGAAAGTTTTAAGATTAGCAGAATTTCAAAAACAATACTTTTGTGTACATATCAAAAATAAAATCTGTAATAGAGTATTATTAGTATGTATAATAAAGTTGCATGTGTCAATAGCAAGATGCTATGGCTCCTTGGTCTCGTGTTTATTTTTGTAATGCTACAATTTCTTCACCTCACCCGTCACACACTTTATATTGATAAGAATACTTATACCGACTTCCGCAATAATCGAGAGAATATTATAAATTTAATGTTACTAAATTCCTGCACAAATTTGTTGGATACAATTTTTAACACAGTAAAATAAACCGCAGAATGTAAAGACCTGTGAATTGTACTTTACAACACTAGAAAATTGATGTGCAGAGGGAAGAAGATGGTGAAAGTGGTAATGTATATGTTGCACATAATAAAGTACAAAATTCGTTAAAACAATAAGTAGAAAAAACACTTGCTACAGAATGAGAAACTTGAAAAGTACTGTCAGGTCGCTACATACTTGCAATGCGTACTTGCAGCCACCTTGTCACGTCAGGCTTGACGCAATCTGGTCTCGACCAACTTGCCACAAGCTTGTTCTATGGAAACTAGGAAGCTTGATTTAAGCTTCATTCAAGCTTGCACACTTGCCATGACAAACTTGAAGCATGCTTGCGCATTTGACATGTCAAGCTAGCATTGCTGTCTGGGTTCGTCTTGGATGATGGCTTCTTACTACATCGTTTGCCACGGTGTAAAGATAACATTTATAAGGAAATCGCAAACGAATATGCTGACTTTACTCTCAAAATCTACGGAAATGATATTGTTTTTTTTTTTTTTTGTTATATCAGTTCTACGATCAAGGTCGTAACCCACAGTAAACGCAGCACTAAAATGAGCAGGAATATAAATTTTGCTCCTGAGATAAATGTTGTTGGCCAGAAGGAAAAAATGTTTGTCTAATGTAGAAAACAAGAAAGCTATGATTTTCCATACAGGCGAGACATTAACAATATATCGCGGTAGGAGAGGCTGACTCAGACATTGTTCGTGCTGCAGTTTCTTCGTCAGAAAATAAAATCTCAACTGTGATAGGCAAACACTCTGACTTGAAAATTCTCATTCTCTACCATGCCAATAAAACTGTTTCAATATATATTATCGCAGTGATATCAGACTAGGACAGTCTCACAGTTCCTTACATGATATTTTCAGCATTCATACGTTGCTGGGTAGTGACATCTACAAACTTCTCTTATTTAAGCATACGTTCACTGGTTGTGACAGCACATCTAGAATTTTTTTCCCATTGGCAAGGCCACCGCATTTGACAAACTACGTATTGATTTACATAAATTATGTTCAATTGCAAGTATATTCTGTTGTGATGACAGCCAACAATCGCATATCGAAGTAGCTGTAAGAAGGGCAATTATTGTAATGTACAGAGGTAAAATGTCAGGCAGCACCAATGCATTACGTCATAGAATGCTAATTGGAAAGGTAGCTGCAATTAAATCGTTCGTGACATCTGAGCGTTTACACCTGCTGATTCTGCAACAAAGTACCAGAGATTGCGTCATGAAATTGTACAAATGAAAGTCTCAATGCAGAAGAAAGGGGTTGGTATGTGAAGAACAATTTGTGCTACCCTGCACTATGCGACACTCCACCTGCTCCCAGAGTATTTACTGAGTACGGTTCGTTGCTCCTGTAAGACGAAATGTGCTACTAGAAGATGTGGGTGCAAGTACAATGGATTGGCGTATTCAGCAGCTTGTGGGGAGTGCCAAATAAGTGGTTTCGATAACATTGTAATAATTAATAATGAACATGAAGACAGTGATGAGTTCTAGATAACTTTTTTTATTCAGGCAGACATAATAACTTACGTCATTATATTATAGGTTAAAATAATTTTATTGTGCATTTTGTTTATCAAATAATTTATTTCCGTCGTAATTCATTAACATACAAAGTTTTCAACACAATTTCGTGGGTTGTATAAGGTGCATATTACAATCAAAATTATAGGGCGTTTCCATGGTCGATTTTGTCGGATTTTTGGTATGTTATTCAGCAAATTTTCCTGAGTCAGAAACAGTTTAGAAAGCTTCTGTTGCAATTTTTACCGGGTTTAACTGCAGTTTTTCTGAACTAGATACAATGTTTTTATTTCCGCCGTACAACTCTGGTTTCAACGTTATTTCAAACAGTTTATTTAGCAATTGAATTAATGCTTCATTTTAACCTAATGTTGTTTTCAAACAGACTTTGTCTTTAAACTAATTGCTTCATGGATATATTGCGTATGGCGTTCATTCATAGAGATGATTGGTTGTAACGTGAAGGGTTCAAGTAATGTGCGTGCGCACACAGCTCTTGTGTTTGATCCTTGTGATGAAGCTGCGCGTAACTTCCCTTCTACCGACCAGTATCCATGACACATGGCAGCTTTGCAATTTTAATAACTACATATTTAAATCTATTTTCATGTAAACATGACTACAACTTTACTCAATTACAAATTTACAACGAATTGTCGACTTATTTTTTATAACTTGTAAACCTCACAAAGTTTGAGTAGAGAGTAACAGTTTCTGTTCGATTTATTTTTTTTTTTTATTTTGGTTCGCGCTTACTTTTAACGTATCGGCATCAGACACATAAAATGCGTAATTTAATTATTTGCAGTAGGTTAAATATTTTATGCACAGTACTTTTTAAAACCTGGGGTATTTATCTCACACATCTATGAGCCAAAAGGTTAAAAACAGCAAGTTCGATTAAACGGTTAATTCTACATTTAAAACTCGAGATTAGAAAAAATACTGTAGTGCTTTAGTTTGGATAGACTCTCTATACATGGTTTATAATAAGTAATCAGAGTGTGACGTCTTACAGTGCATGTCAACCAGTGATCTAACACTATTAAAGTTAAAAGTCGTGTGGTATCTGAAATGAACACCCAACAATCTATTCAAGATTGTATATGTATTACCTTAAGAATGTCCTCGTTTGCAGAACCACGGGGAATACCGATTACCAGTCCCTTTGTGTTTAGAAACTTCGTTAAATTTTCAATGTTGTATGGTTGTTTCACAGTCAACCGTGAGATGAGAGTGGCTGAGTAGATACTGAACACCAAGTACCCGGCCAACTGAGTTAGAAGCAATACGCTGGAGCATGAGACACTTCTGAGCGACTGGTATTCTGAGACACCTGTGAACAGATACAATTTAACTTGAAGTACAAATCACGAAATGTATTCATAAAACCAGACGCAAACTAAAGTTATTTACGGTTTCCTGGCATCGTTAAAGAAATTTGTATTTATTTCATACTGTTGTCAATTATCTTCAAGAACTTTGTTTCAACTCACTAATTAAAGCAAAACCTGGACATTGGGTGAGTAAATGACATTATTATTCATTAACATAATTACTGCAAAATTTTATTTGTTGAATGGTAAGTTACACTGGGCTGTTAAAATGCTCTCTTTCCGACTAGTTGTGAATGTTCTAAAACTCAAAAACATGATATGTCATACGGTGTCTCACTTGAACTAATAATATGAAAAAATCTATACATTTATGGCAAAATAATGTGGTTGGTACAGCTGAAAAAAACTGTGAAAGTTATAAAATTTACTATCGTATAATACATAATTAAGTAGGTTACTGTAAGTACAACATTGGCATATCATATTCGAGAAGACTGGAAAACCGCTTTTCCCACACGACTTTACTCGCTTCTTGTAGGTTCATGCTAACTGACTAAATTTATTGATTTACCTTGCTGACAGAAACCAGAGATCACATCGAAAACTTGCGGCCAATTAGAAACACGTTGTTCTGGCAAGAAGTGTGCTGCCACAAGCATCACGGAAGTAGCTGTTGCAACTGTAGCCACAAGGGCCAATGTGTACTTCCATATTGAACGCAGTCCGTACTCTAAGCTTTCTCCAGGCTCTCTGATGATGGCTGTCAAACTGCAATCATAAAAATCTAGGAAATGTGTGTGAGGTTCTGTTTAGTTTATGACATTGCAATGAAGTATCGCTGAAATTACCTTGGTAAACTATAATTATAGTGCCAAAATGTTTTGATAGTATTGTAATTTTTGTCATTCCTGCTTCTTTATAAAAAGTTATAAATTAAAAATACTCCATATAACTGCACAAATACCTTCTAAACACAAAATTTAATATTTTAATTTTTATAATTTTATTTATGACATAATAAAATACAAAATTACTCTTAAAGTAAGGGAGAGTAAGTAAGACGACAGCGAGGTAATTTTAGACGGCGACACAAAATTTACTACATGACAGGTCTTTGTTAAGAAACCATCCCAGGATTCGTCTGGATCGATTTTCGGAAATCATAAAAAACCAAAATCAGGATGGCTGAAGACGGTGATCCAACCCGGGTATTCCAGATTGCGAGTCCAACGTGGTACCTTTGTGCTCGGTAAAATTACTCCCAAGCTACGTGGTGTGGGTGTTGTACAACGATCAACCGCACTTGATACCCTCATTTCCTACTCAAATTACGTTAGTAATTTGGTGCTACATAATGAATGCCATTCTAGCAACTTAGAAACAGGCAAAAAAAAAATATATATATATATAATCAGCTGTAGATGCCACGATTGAATATATCTATGAAATTTTTATTAGTGAATATGGCAGCACTACTTGTTTCAATGCAAAGAATGTACACGGTCTCTTTAGTTCAAACCTTTGGCTTTCGAGACGTGCAATAATACAACAGTAATGCAGATCTAATTTCTTTGCTATTGGATAATGTACAAACGGATCCTGGAAGCACGCGAGCTCTAAGGCCTGTTATTGCTTGCTCACTACATGCTTCTTCGCCCCTAAGTGCAAGGCGCTCTTCTAGTGTCTGTCTAAGCCCTGAAGACTTATCTTAAATGACTTAAACTAGCATGAGATACCTTATACTAACCAATAAGTGAGGCGATGAACTTCATATAGTCAGTTCGGGATAAAGTGAAAATTAAAAAAAAGGCCTACTAAAGATCTATTTTTAGCCAATTCGTATCTTTACGCTCGTAACGGCTAACAACGGGGAACGTCTAGCCCTTGTACACACGTCAGTTGATGATTACGCGTGTAAGATAAATTGTGCAATTAGTAAGACTATATACAGTTTGATTTTTTAAAATGTCGATTTGTGTTGCTTTTGTATCAGTATGTTTGTATTTAAGAAAGAAAATGTATGTAACTATATTGCGTAATTTCGCTGCCAACCATACAAGCAGTAAGATCACCATAGATGATTTCGAATTATATAGAGTAAATGTGAGTGCGTATTGCATAGAGGGTAAGTGAGTGAGGGATTCCGGTCTGCGCCTAACGTCGAGGTTCTAGCGCTGGTGAGTGGTGACACGAGGTGGGTATGGAGCAGCGCTGAAATGAACGGACGGGGGGAAACGGGAGATCCTCGAGAAAACCGGCCGATCAGTGGCATCGTCCAGCACCATTCGCACATGAGAAAATCCCACCCGGTCGGGAATCGAACCCGGATCACCTTTGTGGGAGGCGAATGGTCTGACCATTCGACCACCGTGGCCCCTGCGTCAAGGGTGGCGAAATACTCTCCTGTGATACAAATTAATGTTGACTTCCCGTCACTGCGCTGGGAATGTAAACGCAAACACTTCTCTACCCATTACTACTTCAATGGAAATACATATACAATATGGAGTTGGGTGAATACCTGACTCCAACTCCACCTCGCCCCCTTTAACAATGTTTGAAAGTGATATTTTATTGAACTGTTTTTTTACTTCATTTTACGCTGCTACAGATGTTAGGTTTAATTCTTTAGTATTGACATCGGCTAACGAATTCAACTAAGCTGCACATTTGGTGGACCCCGGAGATAATCTAATGACGATGATTTCATCAAAACCGAGTGGGAAACCACCCCAACTGCTAGACTGTGAAGAACTTCGATATGATTGTATCGATTAGCGCTTTAGAAAGAGATTTACTCTACTATGTACTCATTAATGAACTTGAACAGCAGTCCAAAAAAGTTTTGTGTGTAAGTAACATAATTTGTATCAAACTCAAATTATCACTATAAAGTTATTTTTAATTCATAATGTTTTAAAGTATTCCGAATTAGTTCTTCCTCTCAGTTTGTATAGATTAAAGCTAAAGGCTGATCACCTGCATGTTAAATAATTAGCTCTTAAACTAACATCTTTCCTTACAATAGTAAAAATTCTCATAATTTTTGTTGTGTTTATTTTGGGATTCAAAACATTTCACTCGCACTGGTGTGTAATTATATTTTGTTTTAGTTTTGAAAATTAGTAATATTACTGTTTAAGACGAAAAATTTGATCTTGTTTTACAAATTATTGATATAAAAACTGCTTAGATTCCTTTAACGTTACATTTATATTTCATGTTCTCTATTCTGAGCACGAAATCTTAACAACTTCATTGTAAATATCTGTAAACATGTATTTGCTTAAAAACAATAATTTTCACTGTATGAAACTTACCTGAACTTAAGAGCATGCAAAATACACTTAAATAAAGAGTGATTGGATGTATTTCATGTACATACCGAGATTTTGAGAACGGCATGGTGAAGTCAACATATTGAGCTCTCTTTGCTGTAACAGTTATTGCATTCACAGACAGGTCACACATATTTCTTGCTACCATTCCCATGACTCCAGTCCAGTTGCCGTTTTGTTCTTGTATCCCCCACTGGTTATCAGGCGACATGTGGTACTGTGTTCTGCGTTACAAAGTTAAAATTAATGTTTTATCTTTATAAGTGCCATGTTCTCAAACATTGCACCATAAGTTTTATACATATTTTCCTGGTTGCAGTTGTTTACACACTATGACTTAAATTTAGTATTTTCCATAAAATATGTTATATGTCACAAATAGAGTGATAGAAATTGCATCATATTGGAAATAGCAAACAGAATAAAAATTAAATGTAATTTCTTTTCACTCTCAAGCTACTTTGTTACAGCTTTTAAAATTTTCCACTCTCTGAAATAACAAATATAATAAAACGCTATATTATATTAAATAAATTACGAAAAATTAATTAAATATTCCTGTACAACAAACACATCACCATAAAAACAGATTTTATAAACGCTCATAAAATTATTTCTGCTCAGGATATTAACTTACCCTTAGTAAAAATTGCACAGTGTTATTGATTTTCTTAAGAGAATTTTTTGGCAGTAATTCAGAAAAATAGATTGCAAACAGTGTTTTTATTTAATTAGTAAAATATCTCTCATGATGTTACCTATAGACAGGTCTCTTTGTAACTTCATTTTCTAAAATTGAAGTTACCCTAAGCATTTATTAAATTTTATGAAAAAACGTAACTATATTGACTTTTAATGTATTTTGGCAAACAAAAAGTACTGATCGCTTTCAACGTTGTTTTCAAAATATGTATTTCTTCCAATATTCTTAATATAACGTTATCATTTTTGTTCGTGTGAGACGTTTTTTGTTCTGTCACTTTTTAATTATTTTAAGTGATTGAATATTTGCATTGAACACATTAGTCTAGTAGTGCATATTGTGATGCTTACGAAGGAAAATAAAAGGTAATAATGAGTTAAAAAGTAATGTCAATCCTTGTCTGTTATGTAATTTTATTTTTATGTATAGCAGGCTTTTTAAAAATACGGTAAAACCATATAATATTTTTTAAAAATTGTGTTAGTCCTGATTTGTATATCATTACTTCATTGTTTACTTTTATTTCCCAACTTAACTATTCAAAACAGCTCGGTCCAGTAATATTAATCTATGTAACATAACAGTTTATGATAGAATATGGGTTAAAACAGATGATATTACTATGTTCTTAAAGTTTGTCGTTATTGCAATACTTTAAAGATTTTGACTGTATCGGAAACACAAATATTATATTTTGTCATGCGTACTCCTTTATTTTCATAGCATTATACATACGTACGTACGAAAAGTTTAGAGACAGTTTCACACTCTTCAAAACATCGTAGCTGTACCCTGAGAGCTGAAGATCTCTTGATGCTGTTAGGCTATGATCTGTTTCCTTTAAATAGAAAAATAATAATAAACATTACGATGTTGAGTGGTATAAATATATCAATTAAAATTATAAACGTTTTAAAATTATAATGTTAAACCATGAACCACATTTATCCCATTTTCATTACACATAGCATTAAAAATTGGTTGAAATAAACAAGACATTTATTATCAGTGGGAGAAATTACAATAGTGTCAACAGTAGTAGTTTTACTTATTTAATTACTTTCACATTCTTTTTATTTCAAATTGTTAAATACAATCTGTATCCATCAAAAAAAATTTTTTTTTGTTTTTCATGTAGCATTCAATTTTTGTTCTCAAATTAATTTATACCAGATGACAAGTTTTATTACATAATTAACCGCAGCTATAGAAAATAATTTGTCTAGTAGCACTCACACACAAGCATTGCTTATGCGAGTGTGATGTCTTCCAATATATAAAAAGTATTTATGTAAAGGGCTGTAATCGATGTATGGAAATAAAAAAATTATTATTATTATTATTATGTTACATTGACCAGAACAGTAATAAAACAATTAACTAGTTAAAACGATATGTAAATTAAAACACTTTGACCGTAATGGTATAGGACACTGAAATAACTAAAAACCAAACTTCCTTGCAATTTCGCTCACATGTCACGAACATTTGCTGTTGAATAACCCATTGAAAATAGAGAATGGTGAGGCGTATAGTCCTACAGGCAATCAGCCAAATAAATCGTGTATTAATTAGAAATACAATATTCATGTAAGCGAGCACTGTAATCATATGTATAACTACAGCAAGGTTGTCCTGTTCATTATCATTTTGAAAATAAAATTGTCGTTCTGAAATCTTCCTATTGAATAAAAAATATTTTTATTACGTAGCCAATTGTGTCAAAATCATAGAAAATACTATTGTAGAAACATTGGTTGCTCAGATAGCAGTATTACCAAATATACATCAATACTGAGAAATCTAAATAAGGATACGAATAGTGTAATTGGCCTTTGAGTAGCCAACAGGAAAATGTAATATATATGTATAAGGGTAATGTCAGCATTTCTGTAGTACATAGTTATTTTTAAAAGCTAAGAGCGTTTCTGGCAACCTGGGAATAAAGTTAAAAAAAAAAAAACTATGCGTTGTTGGTGGTTTCCACCTCCCTACACTTCCAACGATAGAACAATAAACATGAATGTTTAACAGCGGGGACTCTAGACAATGCAGCCAGTCCTATCCGGCGTGTGGCGAGGCAGTGTCAGCTACCCGCTTTTAAAAAACCAGAACATTTTTCTTGCTTGACCAGGAAAATAAAAGTGGGAAGTAATGTGCAGCCAATCAGGGGCAAGCCTGTAATGAAAGCAAAAATGTACATTTAGTTAACATTTCTGTGCTTATGTAATGATATATAAACATTTAATAACAAATGTCAGGCCTGCTGAAAGCGCCGAAAGCTCTGTTATCCAAGCGAGGTGGATGTAGGTTCTCGAGGTTGCATACGAAGCAAGCATATTTGTTATTTTTAACTAAGGAATCCATCCTGACTTGCCTCGGGAAGACGTCGTTGACGTGATCACATTAGAAAGGAAACTGTTTATATTTCTTAATATATAGTTGGTTTCTCGATGCCTAACTTTGACTGACAGCATCGAAGTATTTCGCGATATAAGAGCAAACTTGATTTAATAAAGAAACCGGTGCCGGGACACCAAAGTACTCTGACTGTGCGGTTACCTCGATCCATGTGGCTCTGAGGACAGCGCCCTGCATGTCTGATCTACGGCGCCAGAAGAGAGTCCTACTGGTCAGCTCGAGGTGGTCGAGGGACAGCTCGCGGACCACGTGCTTGTTGCAGCCCGGGGTGTTGTACACCTCGTGCAGACCCACGTGACCACCAGGACTCAGAGACACTAGGTACAAGCCAGTGTCCATGGGCACGTACACATCTTGTAGGACCAGCTCCGGGGAGGACTGCGAAGGTATCAGCAGCCGTGGTCGGCCGCGCCACTCAGTCCCGAGCACCTGTGCCATGTACAGACCACATCGTTAACAACACTCAGCCTTCTCCGAGGACCATTCGAGTATGCATTTATCCCAGAACCTTTCATAGGGACTGCAGTGATTTTTGTAACAGACGTATTAAGGCAAAGTCTTTTTTCGAGGATAGTATGTACATGGGCTTACAATCCCTGCTACACAATTGTCCGTGCCTTTTCAGAACCACCCAGCAGGTCAATTATGGATTTTTTCTTATAGTGACAGTCATCATTACGCTGAACGGTCAATTGGTAAGGTTTCTCCTATGTCTTATCGCCGTGGGGTACGTTGTTTTAACTTACAAGCAAAATAATAAGAAGTTAGGGTACCTGTTGCACGCGAGAGAAGATTATAAGTAATTATTTTTGCCGGTAAAAAAATAACAACGGGTAATTCAGATCGTCAGCTTTGTTACGGACTGTGTATGATCCGCGTTGCTATAGCAGCAAAACACTATGCAAAACATTGATAAATTTACCTTATAAATGCAAGGAGATATATTCCCTAACTTGTATGGGAAATTTTTGTTTCTATGGGTTTACATTAAGTAAATAATTACCGTACTCTGATATTTATATTACAATTCTCAGGGGAAACAAGATGGTGTAGCGTAGTGTAGGTTCGTGCCGGCCAAGGTTACATAATTGCTATTAGTTTCCATACATTAAAGGAGCAAACGCTAGTAAGAAACTGAAAGAACTTATGGTTATACGGCACACAATATTTAATAATAAATAATCAGGAACAATTACATAATGAATTCAGAAATTAATTATTTATATGATAGTACATAAGGAAGTGGGTATCTTAATTTGTTAAAACCTTTAAAAAAATAGTAGTAGTCCAACAAGATGGCGGCGGAGCAAGGAGGATTGGTAAATCAAAATTACGTTAATTAGAAGGAAAAAAACATGTAGCAGAAGCTCCTACGTCCTTGGCATGCTAAGTAACCCCAGTCGCAGAGCCAGACTGCAGCACTTCCAGTCGGTAGCATTAAGGGGAAAAACCAAGCCCCGAAACAATGAGTGGCGGTGCTGGCTGGCCTTACCACAGCAACGTGAAAGTTCTACATCACCGAAATTCGTGGGTAGTCGGCAGGCCCCAGCTCTCCGGTCTGAAATCTTCACGGCCCTCCCGAGAGAATCCCTTGTCACGTCACCCAACGAACCAAAAAAAACTCTCCTTACCTCCTTAGATAAAACCCTTATTGCCCAGATATAATACACATAGAACACTACCTAGACCCCTCCATCGCTCTATGAAATGTGACATCTTATAACCTAAGACCACAATCGATTAATTGTTTACAAATCAAATTACAGTACATAGAGTAAATATCATAGCAGATAATCAATGCAAAATATACTGAGGAAAACGAAACTATTTAAATAAACATTAAGAACTGCAACATATGCATCACAGATACATATATTACAGTACGGTAAAGTGTACAAACATGACAGTGGAAAAAGTACCGTACGACATTATTACAACTTCTTGTGTCTTGTAAATAATGGGATGGTTGACCATGCGTACAGATGTAAAGTTATCTATTTCACATAATATATACTGGTTCGGTTAATTTACAGCTGACATTGGAATTAGTGATCCGTATCCTAATACTGCCAAAAGTGTTTACATATATATTTAATTTCCTAGTATTGTATATAATGACGATAAAAATTTTCTTCGAATTCAAAACGTGTTATTTTTATTATTAAGTAATATACGCTCACATATGAGTGTTTTCTTACGTGTAAGTGGATTTAACACACATTTTAACAGGTTTTCACAATTGTATGGTGCAGTGTACCGATTTCTTCCAAACATTTTGGTGATGTGTGTTAACAATAGAGCAAGAACCAAATTTTAGAATCTCCTGCAAGTTCTGTCCATTTAAAATAAGTTCGAATAATTAGTGAAATAATATTCTTAGTACATAATATATACTTCATATAGTGTTACCTCTCTCAATTACGAAATCTAGCCGAAATGGGTCTATCAATACTAGCAAAATGTACGTTACATTGATATTTTACTTTTCTAAGCTAAACACAACATATGTATGTTCATTATAGCAGTAACACTTCAAAATATTTTCTTCCAAAACTAATGTGTTAGTGCCAAGTTCGTAGCTAGAATGGTTTATATTAAAGCGTTTGTGAGGAGGAGGATGATAAAAATTTCAGTAATAAGGGTTAGAGCAAACAATAAAATTCTGACAATGTTTTTGATTTTAGTAGTTTTGTGGACATGATAATGCTCATTTAGTTGCATACACAATAAAGATTTTTAAAAGGTAAGTTAATTAAATTATTAACTGCACAGATTTCTGTGAAGGGGAAATGGATCCTGTAAACACATTCTCTCCTGCGGGCCACGTGTTCAAGTGGGCAGTACATTTCCTGTCCTGTAAAATTAAGTACTTTTGAAAGCATCTCAACGTCAAAATGATTAAGTTCATTGTAAACATAAAACATAAAATAATGTATTATGTTTATTATCTTAAATAATCGAAGTAGTGATATTTGAACTGACACCCCCTGCTTCAGCATTTGTTTGCACGAACCACCAGAACACTAAGCAGTTATACTTCTCTTTTTTTTTTTTTCAACCGAAACTCTTCTTGGCTGCAATTTTACATTGCACGTAAAGGAAAATACATTTGTCATTTAATTTACGACGTTTCTCTTTTACATAAAATTACTTATTTCCCTTCTCAATCTCTGTCCTTCTCTGGTTTCTGTCCTAGTTCCTGCACACAGAACTACAATTATCACATGTAAAACGACTTATATTAGTGAGCCAGTGTTCCGTTTACTGTCAGTAATGATGCTTCAACTTTACTGTTGCACTTATTTCATTGCGCGTTTGGCGTAGTAGCTAGAGCCTAAACCCTGGCGATTCGTGGTGTAGGTCGGTGCCCGGATTTCCGCATGTGGAAATCGTGCCGGACGAAACCGCTGGACGACGGGTTTTGCTTCACTTTGAAGTTATAACTGAATACACAGGTGCATTCTGGAATACTTGACCCGTTATAGTCAGACCCACTTATTCTATACTCTACTAATGAACGAAAAGAATATCCTTTTTTGTGGAGTGTTAATGTATGTTTTGAAAGCATCACGCGCATTATAAACACAATATAAATTTTTTAAATAGACTTAATGGATATGTTATGGTATGTCCTCGCTTACCAGACAGCGAGTAAAGTTACGGCTGCAGTTGGCCAGCTTTGGGAAACCAAGGAAGACAGTAAGCCACCTCAACCACCCCCTCCCCCTTCCATGGTAGTGCCACAATAATAATGAGAACAAGTACACCCACATAATGCCTAGATAAATAATAAACCGGGTCTGTTGCCTGCTAACACTCGTCTGGTCAATGGCAGTGTTGCTCTCCGGGGCTACGCGGTCGAGTCCCGGCGGATGGCGTGCTCGTTCGTCGATGCCATCTACTTCATCAATTCACCTTCGGTAAGGTCGTCAGAGTTAAATATGTTGCAGCAACCTTAGAAATTCCTCCACTTAAAAACGATTAATTAATAATCATTTATATTTCACTCTCTTGTTTAATTATTATAAATCATCGATTCCGCTTTGTATTTCATGTACATGCCTATCTAGTAGAGTAATGCCTTCTTATCAATAAATTTCTTCGTCGTTTAACCTTAGATAACCCCATCTATAAAATTGCATCGTAGTAACCATCCGAGCGATCCCCCACTTAAAAATAACTTTGTAATATTTGGTGGAGGCACAGCAATTAAAAATAACTTTGTAAGAATGGCATCAAATAAGATACAATATTAACTTGGGTTGTACAAATACCATTGTTGTAGATGTAATAAGAATAAACCACCACTGAATGTCCCATACGTCTAGAATAATCTGCGTTATTTCACTATCTGTGCAAAGAAGCAAACCATGTCACTTTTCTGCTTCTTTGCTTCAACTGCGCTAAATCAGAGCTGAGTATATGAAGTTATTTTAAAGCCCTGACGTGCATGTCACCTTGAAACCGAAAACTTCGGCATACACAGAACAATAAGAAATATCTTTGTAATTATTGCTTGCCGACCACTGTAATGTTGATCTCAAATTAACGCCAACTGATGGTCGTATCAATTTTTCTACTAGACATACTGAGACACTACCCGTCTTATTCAAGGAAAACTATCGTATATATCTGAACGTTTTGCTGTACGCGGAGGGTAAAATGTACCTTACCTGGTGTTGACGACGAGCTGTGCTGGTGTGTTCTCCAATGGACGGCAGGCAACTGAGCAGATGAACGAATTGTTTGATTGTTCACATCATCGGGGATGACGTCATCAAAGAGGTTTGAAGACAAGGATTTTGGATTCTCAAGTTGATTCTCATGTTGACTATTTTAGATAGCGCCACTTAAAAGTAGATAGCGCTGCAAGCGTATGGATGGCGCGGGGCATAGAGGGCAGGACTGTTGTAATGATGTAATTGTGTCTGAACTGTGATTGGTTACTATTTTTAATAAATAGCGGAGTTTTGGACATGGAAGGAAAGAAGGGAGGAGGCTCTGGGTGAGAGACTCTCGGACTCGGAGGCTAGGGACTTAATGCAGAGAGAGGAGACTAAGTTTTCAAAATCGTTTTCCGGTGTGGAAATGCTGTTTGTGCAACAGTTAAGTTAAGTACTAGCCAGAATTGTGATACTGTTTTAAGTTGAGGTTGGTCCACGTGGTGCGACCATAGATTCAATGTATTAAATGTAAAATTTTGATATTGTTAAAGAGGCCAAGTAATTTTTAATGTAATTCTTAGAGAAGTATTTTACTGAGGCCAAGTAATTTTTATCTCTGTTTTATGTATGGCATTTGTAAAGCCATAAATTAATGATATTTTGGTATATTTTGTGTATGACAGTTAATGGTGACAATGATAGTATAATATTTATGATATATTTTTTTGCATTTGCAAGTAATTAGTAAATTTTGATATTGTTAAAATTTTGCTCTTCTTTTTCATATATTTTTTTCTGGTTGCCTCAGGAAAAGATTTCATGTTAGAAAACAAAATCCAATGGTTGTCTAGGTAGAGACAGTTTTGGTCGCGTTGCCTTGGTGATGTTTTGGGGATGGTTTCCCGTGATCGTTACCAGGGGAGCGTAGCGATACTAAAGAGCCAAGTGTGTGTTACCTGGTGCAGCAGCTGCTTGACCCGTAGTTCTGGCAGCAGAAGTAGTGCAGTGACTATAGACGGGCTTCTTAGCGCATACTGTATCACATCTCCTCCTCTGGCCATGTCGAGGAAGATAGCTCGTATCCCAGCACTGCGCGCTAACCTCGCTGTTGTCACCGCACTAACAACCATGCCGTTCACTGCAACATCACCATCACTACGTGGAAGTGTCGGTTGTTTCCGTATTTCTCAACACTGTGCTTGTAACATTCTTACAAAGTACAGCAAAATAAGCAAGTGCAAGTTTAATACCAGTGCAAATTACACCCAAAACATAGTTACCATAAAAAAACTATCTCAGTGGTTGAAAATCTTTGTTCCAGAATCAGATATGGTTCACGTACGAGTATTGTGGTTGGTAGCAGTGGTTTTATGCGCAGAAAACGATGAAATTAATGTCAACCATCGCTCAATCGCGTCTACATGACCACGGGGAATCTAGTGCCAACAGTTGTGTTATCATAGGTAACAGGTTTTAAGTATAACTATTCAGTCACATAAAGCTTCTTGTGCGTAACTATTATTGAATACTTAGAAATAGGTTGAACGCTTAATCCTCTACGTATGGAAGTTCCATCTGTAACAGTTTTTACTGTCGAACGTATATAGCCTAAGTAACAATTGTGACGATTACATTAATGATAAATTTGAAACTCTTCATGGAAATTTTCGTTTTTGGTTAAGTAAATATCAAGAATTCGACAAGCTTGCAATAATGAAGTTCGTAGACTTTCACGGCCGTTGTCTATAGGGCATAGGCTTCTGGGTTGTAGCTGTGTCAATGTCGCATTGACACGGCTACAACCCACAAGCCTAGACCCTGAAGCTTGCAATAAATTAAATTTCCAGTAATACAATGTTAGTGTTATTTTCTGGACATAATTTATCGTAAATCACATTTACTGAACTGATACAGATACTTGTCACGTGATTCATACATTTTATATTTGACTATAGTTATGTATTTTACTAAAAATAACGACGACACTTTTAAATACAACACATTCTGACGTTGGTATATTTCATGTTAGAATCAGCGAGGTACAATTCTCTGTTATGAAATTAATTAATAATCTTACGTGCAGCTACTTATTATAGCGAATAATAACTTATAACATAAACTAAAATGCATTAAATTATAAATAATACCTTTTTGTTGGTTAATAATTCCTATTTTGTGTTACTTAATAAAGTTGGTACCTTAAGTGCTCTTACGCTCTGTTATCTGGTCGCCAGCATTTGTGGTTGCCGACGATCAACCGCAAGCGACAAACGAGGAGACCAAGAAAGGCAGTAGGCCTATTTTAACATACATGCCTGCAAATAGACGTAGAAGATGTCGTCACTGTAGCTTTGTATACCAACGTGTGAAAGAGGGGAATAAATATAGAAAGACATATTCCATGCATCCACTATTGCAAGAACGTCGTACCAAGATACGTTCGATATCCTGTATTCTACAGAGGTCCGAGGCAGCATGAGCACGAGTTCTTTAAGTACGTTAGTAGGTTTATGAATTCATCCTATGATTTGTTTAATGTACTGAGACAATTTATAGCAATTCAGAAACGAACATATGCAGTGCATCACGGCTGATGATAACTTTTAGTTACTTTGAGGCAAATATCATGTAGACTATACAAATATTCAATTAAATGTTGAGCATAGACTTATATTTAGAGCGAATGAAACAGGTATTACTTATATGACAAGAAACACTTTGATTATGATTCAAGTCAGTGGCAAATTTTCATCAAAACAAGTTAATCAAGTCTTCGTAACTTTCAGAGTGTTCAGATGGAATACATGGCGAACTAACAGGAACCACTGCTTCTGATGTCGAAAAAGCATAGTATAATGACTATGTCTACATAAGTGTAACGGATATTGAGTGTAAAAGTCTTCCCATCATTCATAGTTGTGTGATGTGGAATGAAAATTTCCAGGGCCCGCTTTAGGCTCCGGCGAGGCAGCGGCTGCAATTTCATTAGTAAATGCAATTTTAAGCATGTGTTTTTTTTATTTACAGGGACGCCTTCAAAATATGATAGGAGATAACGCAGGAACACCCAATCCTCACCTCCCTACAACATTGCATCTCTTTCATTTCGAGTATCAATAGGAATAACTCTACTATTCCTTCATTGTCATCATAGTTGCATTGTTTCCTCTTCTTCCTTAAATTTATTGCAGTTTCGTTATATGCAGTGTACGGTCTCTGTAGTTCATCATTAGGACAATCATCTTTTCAGCAATTCTATCTTCTGCGTTGGCATATGCGCTAACATTTTTCAGGAATAATACATGCGTTGAAAAATACACGCATACTTTTCCGACTTGCTCCATCGCCACTCTTTATGTTTTTCTGCGCTACTATTCACCTCGCATAATACTAACATTTCATTCTCTCAAATAGTAGACGTAATCCTATTGCTCGAAAAAGTAATTTAAATTCACTATATAATTTAAAACGGTATTTATAAGTGATATTCTTACTAGCCTATATAACAAAGTGTAAAAGAAGTCGGTATTTTCTCTCATTAAAAATTCTTATGCTATAAAGGGAAACCATGCTACTAATTTTACATACTTTAACGATTTGCAGTAATATTTATTGCGTGAACCTGCATTCCCAGCGGAGTGTCGCTCGAAGAGAGGAATAACTTAAACTTCCCTTTAAAGGATAATTTGTTAACTTGGTCGAATCGTATACCATGCCTGGATATAGTGAAAAATCGTTACACTCTGAGCTTCCAGAGTATTCTTCACATCAGTGTATCATCTTACGCATTGTATGATTGGTAGATTGATGTATGACGCGAGGAAGTTGCTTATAGACCGAACACAGACGTTCAGTCGAAATTTTATACAATTCTTTCAGAATGTAAATAATTTATGTTGCACCCCGATGAACTGTCAAACAATTCTCGTGATACTTGTCGCACAAGTGGCAGGTAAGATGTTGTAGAACAATTTTATTTGGGACAAAACGAAATTTTGGAAATATGTACGGTATAAACGTTTACGATTCTATTTGCTACTTGTACGAAATAATTGAACCGACGTTAGGGAAATGTTGTGTACTTAATGTATTAATCATAAAAGTAAAATAGTAGCTACCCGGCAGCGGCTCAGCTCGCGTGTAATATTCATAGCAGCTCTAAAAGTTCAAAATTATTCCACGAAAAAAAAAGTTCTTCTCTGTGTTCATGCCTGAACGCGTATAAGGAGATGTGTTGTAAACTTGCTTGAAATAAATTTGAGTTTTACATCCTTCACTTTAATTGGATTCAGTCACAGTACTTCACTATTAGCGGATTCTAACAGCTTTATTAAGAATTGAATGCAATAATCTTAATAATTTACTTAAAATAATTCCAACCCAAGCACAAAGATATTGTAAAGAATAAATCTGTATAAGTTATTTCTCGGAGGTAATACTTGCTTTTCAGAATATCGGCACTGAACAGTTTACAAACAGTGTAATTCCCTTCAAAATCAGTCCTTTTAATGTCACCGAAGCACACATAGAAACTGTGTGTGAATAAATAGATATTCATCATAATCTGAAACTGCCAGAGGTACTTAATCTGATTTAAGATAAAAGGACACTTCGCGAAAACACATTTTACGTCTTTTTCAGTCCCGCAACTCTGAAATATCGAAAAATAAAAATAAAAACGATTAACTTAAAATCAATAACCATGTCAACACAATTTCGAAGTGAGAAACACATCGGCACCAAAGAGACACATCAAGGATTTAGAGAAAACATATTTTATATATTTTTTAACCTATTTGCATAAGTCGAATTTCGAAAAAAATCCAGAAATTTCTTTCTAGTTATTTACGTGAGCATTATTCTGAAGCATGAAGTCATCGGTAGCTCAACTAGTTTAAGCGCTATCGAGGATTTATTAAAAACAAACTTCTAATTTTTAAAACCACTTATTAGTCAATACCTACGTCATAAGGGGAAGCTAGCCTCAAAATGTCATGTCTCTATGTCTAGTAGTTTGGGCTGTGCGCTTGTAAGTGTGAGTGAGTGGGATGATTAATTTCGTATGGAGATATGTGTGCCTACGTAATCTCTTTTTTGTTGATTTGTAAAAACAATGGCACGAAAATTTTGTATTTTATCCGTTAAAAATATTGACAAAGAGTAACAGATTTCAGCAGAAGTATTGCTACAATTGAGTCATACAGTCTGACCGAGTTTAAACAAATCAAATTGTTATTTTCTCAATATTGGCAAAATACGTGTTTTTAAGTTTTGTCGTATCTATTGGCGCATTTAACTACTTGAAACAAGATATTTGTTAGAACCATAAAAATTAATACCGGAGGTTTTCGCTTTCTAGTATTTCAAATGGTAGCACCTCAAGCAGTACAAAGGATTTTCATTATCAACATAAACATGACTTCTTCAGATAATTACTAAATAACTGTAAGATCTAATTTTTTGCAAAATAACATCAAAATAAATTATTATTGTAATTTTTTAATGGGTAATTCTGTAAATACAAATTAGAAAACATTTAGTAACGTGCTGGGAACATTTTTACTGATTGCCTTAACTTGCACTGTCAGTATTTCTATAGAACCCCTTACTTACATACAAGAGTTTTAATTGCTAAAACAATTATTTTCAAATAACATTACTACCATTTAGAATAGAAGGACCCACCTTAAAAGTTTACGTATCACATCGAAACATTAAGTGCTGAAACTTGCCTGACCAATGTATTTGTAAACACACCTGATTGTAATTAAATTAATTTTCAGTTTATGTGCCGGTAAAGATCCAAATAATTTCGCGATTTTATTGAGTGTTTTGAAAGTTATTATTATTTAATGAAATGTTGGTATGCTATCTCTACAATCCTGTGATAAATATCCACAATAATTTGCATCAAATTAGCGGGAACTATGTTGTCTTAATCGCTAAAGTGAAAACCTTTTTCAATTGAAAATAGTAATTACATAAAAGTAAGTTAGAGGAAATTTGAAGAAAAATCCACAACATCTATGTAGTTTTGCATTAAACTATTACTTTTACAAGTACTTACGGACGGGATATTCTTCGTACACGAAAGCGATATCTTTAAGTTGAAGAGAGTGTCGCAGAACTGAAATCAATTTTTTATATATATCGTCTGGGTTTTCAACGTCAGACGATAGTGTTTCACACAAGGCGATAATGATGAAAAGGAAACATAGGTTTAAGTACTTCATTGTATGCGTCAGTATACCACTGAAGTACACGGGAAAGTGCTAAAAGCAGCGAGTCTGCAGAACGTGAGAAACAGCTTCGAGGTCAATCGAATAAATTAACAAGCAGTCCGACGCCGTTTTACCAGAGACAGTTTGTCAATAGCGCGAGGAAAATCAACAACCCCGTACGCCTGTCACGTCAACGAATGTTACGTTGTCAATGGGAAATACTAAATTGCGGTACAAGAGTTACGTGCCAGCATGATAAAGTCCAGTGTTTTAGAAATACTGTGAAGCTAAAACTTCCGTATTGCTCGGGGCTGTAATTCCGAGCAAAACATTTCCGCTGTGTAAATGTGACAATAGCAAACCATACAGTACTTCCTATGTGTAGACATAATTTTCATCTGTATCTTTATGAGTAAGTGACTAGCATTTGCTTGCAGTTCTTTTAACATTAGCCTAACTGAAAAATAATGTATCATAAAAATGGTAAGGAATTGGAACGGGACTTTCCAGTTGACGTTTTTGTAAGCAACCCCTGTCTATATGTGTTGTTGCGTTACAATGTTACATCAACATGGTGAAACGATGTAAGGCTTGACATAGGTGCAGTACAAAGCTGCTCAATGTGGCATCATTACTCTTGCTTACAATATTGTATTTTAGACGAACTTTTTATTTTTCTTAACCTTTTTAACTTTCAAGCGTTCATTTGCACATACGTTGAGCGAAGAAGCTTGTCAGTTATGCTAGTAACTGCTTGTAAAATTAATCCAATTTTATTTCGAAGGTTACCATAAACCATTGTGTAAATTGAGATTTTAATGCGGCAGCTAAGTACGTAGCTTACTAGCCTACTTTCTATTTTCTGCATTTCGTACGGTTACCAGTTAGAAAGAAGCATGCATGTCGTTAACGACTTTTGATTTTTGGGTTCGTTTAAGTTAGTGCTACCTCCTTTCCTTCTTTCTCACTTCCTTGATAATTATGTTCATAATGTGTAATAAAAAATAATACTTAACATTATTACAATTTCGCACAACAAAGAACTTCCAAAAGGCAAATATGTTTGCATAGATACTTTTGACAAATAAAATTATAGAAATTAAAAATTACTGATTATTTACTCTTATACTTAAGTTTAAAGTAAGGCAAAACTCAAGTCAGTTTAGCGTATTGTACGACATAAATTTTTGCACCTTCATAAACATGTAAAAGTGTATGTCGTTGCCAACGCAATAACTTGAAGTGTTATTTTTAGAAAATTTATATTTCGTTTACTAGTTGGTGATAATGGCTATTTTTCTCATTTCCGAACGCCCTTAGCAATCAAAATATAAACAAAGTAGATGACCGCACACAAATATACGACAGTGGAAGAAGACATTTGCAGTGTAAGTTTCTCGCCCAAAATGTTTAACGTAGGCTCTTAATCAATTTTGGTAAAAAAAAAAAAAAAAAAAAAAAAAAAAAAAAAAAAAAAAATACGTTATAGTTACCACCAAGTAAATTTTAGTGAAAAACTCAGGAAAATATAATAAATTATAGCTTTGTACGCACATTCCGTTAGTAAAATACGTTTTCGAAAAACACGTGTTTTAGAAATGGATCTCGGAAATTCAAGCCAAAAATACGCAGAAATTTGAGACTTGACTAACTGCTGCGTTGCGATCTTGCGTAATGCGTTTGATGAATTTTTTATGGACGTGTTCTTACGTACAGTTTATAAAAAGAACCTATATTAACATTTTTATCTCACTTAGTACCTGCAAAAAATCTAATACAGCGACTTTAGTTTCATGCCTTTCGTTCATACCGCATCCAGTTTTAAAAAAATGTTTCCCTTCGATCTTGTTTCACCACGTAAAATATTTTATGATGATCTCAGGCTTGTGTTGTTTTTGGAAGTTACGTACACCCCTCAACTCAAATTCAAAGATTTCATGACATGAACATACACACTTCGAAAATTTAATAAATGCATGTCAAGAACTACACGACCGAAAAAGAATACATTTAATATTTATAGACTTTACTAGCAGTGAGCCCACGGCTTTGCTCGAGTGTGTTACTCGTAGCAGATAATACTGTATTTGCAGTTGAAAAACCTATTTGTACACGAGATAGATAGTTCAGTCATCAAGTGTAAGAATGACAAATATGCTAGTTGAGTTAACTCTGCAGCAGGGTAAGTAGCCATATCTGTCCACGCGAAAATCTGTCTTAATTAAGTTTGTCCTTGCCACTAACAGCGACTTCGCCTGAGCCTTATTTATAGCACTGCAAAGTTGACGTTGTGGGGTATTTAAAGACTTTTAAATGTAAGAGGGATATCGAATGAAATACATAGTTTACATGGTATGAAGACTGATTTCCCCCGACCGCAGCCATAGGTGATGGTACCCTCAATAACATACTTTATTTTCAAAACCTTCACTTGAAGTTAAGTGCCGCTAGGCAGTTTCAGCGGGACATTGATTTGCAGAAACATAAACTTATTTGGTGCCCCAACCTTGAAGTAATTGAGATGGTATGCGTGGGATGAAGCTGTCGAGGAACTTTAGTGGATAGTGGACTGCATGATACATTTTTACCACTTTTGAACGACTTTATCCAAATTGCACTAACTTAATGTCTTGCAATTTTTGTGTGTCATAACGACAAACAGCTGCGCCACATAACGACGAAATGATTCATATTTCCTATGCTCATAGAGGTTGTACAACAACACGTCTCGATAGAACGGTAGAACGAAACTCTTGTTTAGTTTATTTCTTGCTGGTCGTACTTACTTTTCAGAGCGTCCGTTTTGAAAGTTTACAAACCAAAATTTCTTCTTAAAAACTAAGTTATCTTATGAAGTAAAAAACTTGCATCACTTTTTAGGTGCTTATTTAAGCATCATTCTGACGCAAACACCACCTCGATATCTTTACTGGTTAGATATGTATCAACGGCTGATAAAATAAATTATGCCTTTTCGCCTCTTTCAGTGTCAAATTTCAAAAATCTTAATTTTACACCTTAACTATTACTAGCTCAAGTACCCAAGTGAAGTGAAAATGACGACAATGGCCTTTTCAGTCGAAACAAAATCAATCATTCATTTAAAATCGCATATAACCCCTGTACAATACAGAGAGTTTGAATTTTGAAAATTCCTGAAACCTTTTTACGGCCACTTACCTAATCATAATTCTGAAGCAAAAATAATCTGAATATATTGATGGGTTCGGTATATATAGAAGATTTATTTAAAACACATTCTATGTCTTTTCACCCCATAAGTGACTGAATATCTAAAAATCCTTAAATATCGTTTTAGACTATTTCACTTGTGTCTCTTGGACGTGAATAACACAATAGCTTGCTCGGTTCAAGATATATAGACGATTAATTAAAAACACATTTTATCACTTTTCATCACTTTTCACCTCCTTGGGAAGGAATTCCGAAATTTCCTGACAGAAAAATTACGTCGCAATATAACAATTAATGTGTTCGACGTATATCGATTGTGAATCGAAAACATATTTCACCCTTTTTTTACCTATTCGGGGCAGAATTTGGAAAATTAATTTCAATGGTATTTGGAATATTTACAAAAACATCAATCTAAAGCAAAGAGCACTTCGATATCTCTATTGGTTCGATAGATATGGAAAAATAACCGAAATCACATATTACGTATATTCATCCCCTTAGTTTAAAAATTTCGAAGCGTTTAGGGGTCTTGTCATAGACATTAGTATATGTTACCAATTGAATTAAAAATCATGACGGTGGTCAGTAGTATGATTTGGTTCCTTCTGGCACATGGAGCCGGTGTGAGGAGCCCGACCGAGTGAGGAGCCCCCCGCCATGTTGTGACGTCACGTCCCCGGCCGCCATGTTGGATGACCTTGACCTTTAACCTTGACCTTTCACCTTGACCTTGACCTTGAGTGTCAAATTACCAAAATTTTCCAAAAAAAATTCAAAATTTACAAAAAATTTCAAAATTTCAAAAAATTTCGAAAATAAATATTACCTCCATTTTGTTTCCGGTCACCATATTGTTTCCGGCCGCCATCTTAGCGTTTCTTACAAAATTTTTTCGATTTCGCATTCCATTATAACCCCACACGTATGAAATAAATAAATTTTTTTATAAAAAAACTTTTTAATACTCACACACGTTTAAATTCAACCTTTCTTTCTGGAAATAATATAAGACATATCATTAGTAAAGCCATTCAGACTGGTCAATACAAATATATTTATACCGTACAGGACTAAACCTTACATAACGTAGTTCAATATTTATCTAATCTCTTTGACCCCATACAATATATACATAAAAATACCAAAGTCATGTTAGCCTACTCCGAACTCATAACAGTAAAATAAAGTATTGTTCCTAATTATACATGCCTTTAATTTACAAAATTCGTAATTATTATTTCAACCTACATTAGTAGTTTTCCCTCTGTGACCTCGTTTATTAATCTCAAGTTCGCCATTTCAACTTTTCCTTTATATTGGCATTCTTACCAATTTTCTTTGAATAACTCTACATTCACTTTTAACTCTTGTTATCATTATTTAACGTGGTGATCATCAAAACTACAAAGTGTTAAAGAACACACTCTTAGTTGTTTTGCTACTCAAAACTATACTGATCAATATTATCAAATGTCTCGTAAAACAGTACTCTCAGGTGCATTGCTTACCCTGAGCAACACCATCAGTCGTTTCTGTAACAATCCTTCTGAAAAAGCGCTAACTTGTACAACCAAAATGCATTCGGAATCTGCAAAATCCTTCTTACAAACTACATACAAAATTATTATCCCGTAAAAGCTCCATTACTCCAATCTGCAGGTCTTTATAC
>PNEQ01077374.1:83554-108032 GCA_003012365.1 Medauroidea extradentata | reverse complement strand
TCTACGGAATAGCATTGCTGACAGTACCCAGCAACTCTGTAAAGGCAACAAATAACCAGTTTTGTTGGTATTAATATCTCCATTTACCATATGTAGATAGTAACTGTAACCAATCAGATAGCTGTCACTATGTTAACAATAACTGATGATTGGAGGAACCAAAATCTGGTTCTTACAACAATATATTTTTCTCAGTGTAGATATTCAAGATCAAAGTTTACTTTGTTTATCTAAATCTTGTAAAAACAGTTTGTTCTAACCTCTTATTTTTTTCTCCCAAAGTCGTGGTTTAAGAGCCATATACAACGACGCTAGATGCCGCGCCTGAGGTACTGAAACAGGCAGGCTATAAGGCCTAAGACTGGCTCGTGCGTCAACAATCGTGTCGCCTCTATGCGCTGGGTGCGTAAATGGCCTGCAGTAAAGTAAAACTTCGTTTGCCAAAAAATTATCACTGAATTTTTTTTTTTTTTTATGTTTTATATTGCAATATTCATTGGGGATGTGCGCAGGAGCGTCATTTCAGGTTTTTCTTTGGGGGGGGGGGGCAATATTTTGGCGACAATGACCTTTTTGCATCCTTTTTACTAACTAAGCATATTTAAAATAAAAGTTTTGGTTTTATGTCCTTACGTTAATATTATTTAAATAACAAAATACACAAAAAAAATTTTTTACACATTTCCTTCTAAATCCAGGAGGGGGGAGGTTGCCCCCCCCCCCCTGGATGTGTGTCTGATGGTTAGTAGAAACTGTAGAACAGTGTAACCATTTTTTGAGGTTTATTTTGGCAGAAACTACTTTGGCAGTTATCAGAGAATTTTAATTCAGAGGAAGTATCAAGGATGGAGATTTACAGGTTATATTATATCCGGCGGTGCTATGTCATTGTTAATGATATAGCTTTCGAACACATACAGTTTTCTGCATTAAGAATATTATCATATTGCTACATGGACAAAAACGCAGGGGAAAAGTTTTGATCTGACGTTTTCGAGTGACTTTCGGTAAGAAAAATACGCAGCATTATGGCGCACAGTGTTTTCTTACACACACACACACACACACACACACACACACGTGTGTGTGTGTGTGTGTGTGTGGTGTGTGTGTTTCCTTTTTGGACTTTGTTAAATGACGATTTTTTAAATATGGAAAATATTGCTTTCAGTCTAACGGAAGGTTGTAAATTTCCTTTTTGCTTATAAGTTTGGTAATTATATATATATGTATATGTATGTATATATATATACATATATGTATATATATAATATATATATTATATATATATAGTTATTAATCTGGTTGGCAATTAAAGTGTATATATATTTAATTAATAATTACCAACCTGATCAGCACTACAGAAATTTTCGTTTGACTGAAAGCCACATACTCACAAACGCGCGCACACACACACACACACACACACACCAACACACCAACACACACACACACACATATACGCTTTAACTGGTTTGATCTATTTAGAGGGGTCCAAAAAAATACTTCTTAAAGGCATGCCGTATGTTAAAAAAATTTGAGGTCGTATTTTGAAGTGTTTGTTTATAGGTAAACGTATTGGGAACATTATTGTCTATTGTCAATTTGGCGTGGCATGCTGTAGTACCTTTCAGACGAGGACTATTTTTAGCGTTTCCCTAGCCGTGTCTGGGCGGTATCGGTAATGAAGTTGATACGAGGGGTCTTGTTTAACTCTACTGACGTGGTAGTTAACTCCTCGGGTCTCGCAGCGATGATGCGACGCGGGTTTTATGTCCGACGATATAGTCGCCGGGTTTTGAAGAGGGAAGGGGGTTAAGGTTGTAATCCGGGAACTTATCAGCATTTCGCAATACCGTCTCGCTGTTAGCAACTCACCATTGATCTCAAACGCTGCCGTATAGTTTTATTCTCGGGCTTTATTTCGCCCCGCCGGGTTTTGATGACTGGTTGCCTTGCCCTCTTGGGGTACGTGGAGGGAGGGACGAAGCGTATCCGGCTTGTAGTTATTGGGGCAGTTAGTTTTAATTATTATTCTGTCTCGCCGGTTGATTAGCGGGACGTGCGAGAAGAACTCCCCTCCCTTCCTCCCACGTCAACTCCCATCATGACGAAGACTGCTTCACAAGCGACCGGCTGAACGGCGTAAACTTTAATAGCGTTATAAGAGACTGCAGCGAAATTGTGTCTACCTCATTTCTTTTGAAGTAGGTTTCCGGAACACGTGGAAAACGATCCTTGGCGTCAAATACCGTAAAACGGGGTGAGATTGTGACAACCTAATTGTATATGTTTGTTTACGTGTATTTAAAAAACGGTTAAGTACATAGGCTGAGCCCTGAAGAATAAATCAAGCTTGAAAAAAACACAAGAATAAAAACTTATATGCTACTGTTTTATGTAGAATTAGGTTGGCAAAATCTCCTCCCAACAAGGCATAATTTAACTCCTTTTTACGGTACTATACCATTTTTGTCACTACTTTTGGGGTGAAGGGGTTTTACGGCCTGCAGAAAAAATTTAGCTCAGCAAGTTTTCCCCATAATGGCACATCAAAGTCAAAATTTGCACGTTTTTAGTTCTTATCAGTCGCAAAAGCCACTGAACAAAATTAAATGAAAAAATTCACACTGAGAGACTACATGTCACTAGTTACTGCTTGACGTGTTTTAAAATGAATTACAACATTTTTTGGTATTTAAAATAAATCTATAAAAGAGGCAAAAATATTCAAGATTTTAGGAATGTATTTTAAATACAAAAACATTTTGTAATGGATTGTAAAACGTGTAAAGCAGTGGCCAGTGACATGTAGTTGCAGTGTGAATTTTTCGTTTCATTTTGTTCATTGGTTTTTGCTGCTTATAAGAACTAAAAACGTGTAAATTTTGGCTTTGAATTTCCATTATGGGAAAATTGGCTGAGTTTAATATTTTTTTGTAAGAGGAAAATTTACTCCCAAGTAACGTCTACAAAATGAATACTATTTCGTACGAATATAAAATTACAATTATACCCTCCTTGGACTCCCTTAACAACGAGGTCTTAAGAGCCAATGACAGGGAAGTGTGGTGGAATTCGAACCCAGGACCTCTCACACCGTAAACCGGCGCCTAACCGACTACGTTACGGAGGCCGGCGGCCTTTGAAAGGAAAAGGTTAACCAAGAGTCTGTGTTTCATACCACATGAGGCGTTCACAAAAACTCACGAGGGTAGGGTATGTAGGACAAACATTTCAGCTTAAGGGGGAGTGATCTCTGTAAGATCGGTTTTACGGTTTTTCTTATAAATCAGGGAATAGGCACATTGTTTTGCTATTTTCACGCTGACAAAGTATAGTTTATTGTTTCATTCACTTTTTGAAATTCGCATGGAATTGTTTCTGTTAAAGTTGCAGCTTCTGTAGTCGCTCTCGTAAATAAAGCAATTTTTCCTTTTCGGCTGTTTCGCGTTGCAAAATAATGAATATGTTATGGTTCCAGCAATTACAGAAAATCGATTAAGTTTGTGTCTATGCCTTGTCGTGACAAAAATTTTGATACATCGACTGGAATAGAAGTTATCGAGAAGAAACAGATAAATCCAAGGTGGTAGGGATCAATACCCCTTAAGAGGACTGTGTACTTAGCCGTTGGACGGTCTTGTGGAGTGTCACGCGAATACTTTTTTTACGCGAAACCGCCTAACTTATTCTTATTGTTGATAGCTATGAAAAGAACACCCACTTGAAGCTATGTATTCCACTTTTTGAAAAATCAGACAGCTTGTTAGTAACATGATTTTTGGGCCTCTGGAAATGGCTAAAAACTGTTTTTTTTAGACTGCTGTAACTCAGAAAATACGCCCTGAATCCGTAAATTGCAAAATGATGTGCGTACATTGGTCTTTACTTCATAATATGCAAAAATAAAATTTTATGGTCACCGCTTGAAGTCCCACAGTAAAAAGAGTTCTACGTAAAATTGCACGCCAGTTTAGCGCGCTGCGAATAGAGACCATGTGCCTATCGTCGAGAGTGGTACTATGGCTCTTATCGCTCAGCTGTTCCCGCGCGTCAAACACGGAAGTTTCAAACCAGTAGAGGTACATAATTCAACGCTAAAATCATTAATCTATAACTGTAGGTTTCTTGAAGTTAATTTGCGAAAATGAAACAATAGCAATCCTAGATAATAGTTTTAGCCAACGTTTTAAACAAAACTGTTTGCAGTGTTACGAACTTCTGAGGCACAATCTCTGACGCCGGAACATCGTGCAAGAGATCACGCGTAACGAATTAGTATTTATGGGTAAATATTTTCTCGTAAAGTTGGCAAATACCATTATCTAGGATTGTCATTGAGTATTTATGCCCCTATTGAAATATTTTCAATTAAATCTCGTTGATTTTTTAATTAGGAAGGAATTAAGAAAAATTCAACATACTGAGTGACAGGAACTCTTTTAACACAATGTGGTCAGGTGTGGTCGCTTTACAACGAACAAGGTATAACTAGAAGAATGCCTTTCTCTCAGTGTAGCGCAAGGTCGTACTGGTGTGTATCCCGCTGCAGTGGAAAATTTCTTCTCCGTCGAGGCGAGTTGCCATTGACCAGGGGAGTGGAGGGGTGTGGGGAAGTAGGGGGCACTTTGTCGCCGGTCTATCAGACAGGCTTTAATGCAGATTGGAGTTAATACCTTCTCCCTCTCCGTTTGCTGTGTCTGGCTGTCGAAGTGCGGCCACAGGCCGTAGCTACGTATCATTAATCCAAGGGCTCCACATTAATACAGGTTCTTGCGAGTAACATTTTTAAAATTCTAAAATGTTAGCATATAGTAAAATCGGAAAACAAGTGTTTTAAAATTTGTTTCTAAAAAATATCACACAATTTTTACTAGGTATATACTTAACGAAAATTTCTTAATTCAGTTTTTCTGAAAAAATTCGGCTTTGAAGTACAAACATTCTTCAACACATCTACGTGTGTGTGTTACGACATATACTACATTTTAGGATTTAAAATATATTATTCCCAAAAACTGCGTAAATTGGTACCCCATAGCCTTAAAAGGCCCCACCTACCACACGTTTCAAATGCGTTGCAGTGTGTTCGTAAACAGCTTTTTTTTCTACGAAACTATTCTACCTGTGCCCATTGTGCCAACGTACGAAAATAAAAACACAATTTAGACAAGTTCGTAAACTCATTGTTTAGACACCATTCTCATTAAAAACGCTCTTTCTCAGCCTTGCAACTTGACTAAAAACTGCCTTTTCAGACTGCCGTACTTCAAAATGTACTCACGTAGAATCGTGCCCTAAATCTCCTTGAAGACTTTCCACCAATAAAATTATATGGTTATCGCTTAGTAAAACCGGTTCGGCGTGAAACTTGCACGCTAGTTCAGCGCTTGGCTTGTTGAGGCGATGCGGCATTTTATGTGCGTTTCAAAGGCATCCTTATGTCTCCGTCACAGCTGAGCCTCTAACGTGCGGAAAGACGACGTCCTTAAGGGTGTTCAAGTGCGATACAATCATAATTTTATATTTGTATGAAATTTTGTTAGTTGTGTAGATGACATTTGTGAGTACATTGTACTCTCGCAAAACAATTTTGGCTCTCATAGTTTTCTCATAACGGGGTGTCAAAGTCAAAATTTGCTTGTTACACTGCCATGCAAATAGTGGGAGAAAAAGAAAAAAAAACCTCATCTGTTTAAACAAAATAATTTACTGTAAACTTACATCCCATGAGCTATGAAAAAAAACATTAAAATATCAACAACGTAATGTTTTGAATTTTAAAAAAATCGCAAAAGTACAGAAAAAAAAGTTGCAAATTAGCAATATTTATAAAATACAAAAACACTTCACGGGATTTTACCAAATATTTTATTACGTAGCCCATAGTATGTTATTTCACTGTGAATTATTTCACGTACGTAAGTCAGTTGGTTTTCACTATTTGCATGGCAACAAAACGTGCAATTTTTTACTTTGATGCATTGTTACAAGAAAACTACGCGAGCTAAAATTGTTTCGTAAGAGGAAACTGCACTCACAAGTATCATCTACAAAACTAACACTACTTCATATAAATATAAAATTATGTCTTTATCTCACATGAACATCCTTAATGGCATAGGTCGGAGTTTCTCAGCTTTCGAGAGTTTTTTTTTTCTAGACGAGAGCCAATATCGTGTAATTGCTCCGTAACTTTGTTGCACATTAATATTACTATGTTATGTAATTTTTTGAGACGCCAAACGGTATAAAGTATTCAGCTAATTTCGTTAATTAACTTATTAACTACCACGATGTTGTGTTTTGTTTCGACATAACAAAGTTAAGATCTATTTTACTATAGTGGCTTTCGTTTATGTTTGAGTAACATAAAACGTTTAATATAGTGCACAATATAACCTGCAGGAAGAATGTATGCTGTCCGAGATACAGGCACCAATCAACTAACGGTATGTCAACAACAACCAATTAGCACTCGAGGAATGACTGTATCTACAGCCAGCGTGCTCTTCTACAGTACTGGCCACGATTGTCGTATTTTTCGACATTTTACCCGCGATCACGTTTACTCGATTGATATGATCTTTGAAATAACTGTGCAATGGGAGTGCATGACTGTATTTAGTTTTTGTTTGGGCATACTCCATTGCGATACAGATGTCTGTCAAAGAATAGAGAAGAGAAGTGGAATACATAAATATTTAGAGTATGATTTAGTCAACAGGATTCATCAGCAATTATTTCGTATCATCGCTGTTTCGTATTTTTACTTTATATTTTTGGTTCATATATTTTTTTCTGCTTGTCCAAAGTAGGCCAGAACCCTGGGTTGTCTCCCTGTGGGGTGTTTTTTTTCTTATTTTCTCAGTTGGCTGTACTTTTTATTATCCGATTCTATTTATGTAAATTTTACGTATGTTTTTCTATATTATTTAGTTTCCTTTAACGGAGAATGTCCACGGAACTACATCCAGTCAAGTGTACTCGAGGTAAGACCTGAAATTTCAGTGTAAAAGAGTATGTTTTTGTGGAACGCACGTCAAATTGTGGTCGTTTATACAGAATTATTCCGAACGACATGCAGGAAATTATACATGATGTAGGGAATGGCACGAGATGTGCATTTCCACGAATGCTCTCCCGCATCTTGACAATACGACGTACGACAGACCTGGCAGGTGCTGCATTGTTGTTTGTGTTGGTGTGGGAGGATGACGAGATATTCGTAACGTCGTGCAAACTGGCGCTTGCATCCCCCGTCATGTCATGTCCCCTGTTAAGGCAGACGTACTACAGCTTCGGTACGAGGCAAATATTTTCGACAGTTCTCTTCCTAGAAAGGTGGCTTTATCAGCGGGATTGCTGGAAATCGAGGTTTTCCAGGAAAACTCAGGTCGTTACAGCTGCACACACAGCTGTCTCCGTGGCAGATATAATGCAACTCTAGAAGCAGCATTATCGCGCCTTGCAGACAGCCGGAATGAAGATTGAAAAGCATTTTCCTTGCGCTTGGCTATTGAAAACACGCGTTTGTTTTCGTTTTGGCATATTGTAGGTGCGGTTTGTGGATATGAAACTCATACAGACGGGTATGACATATTCAATGCTAATCTAATAATTAATTATTCAAATAATTGCACTGTGTTCATTATACCAAGTGATCATAGATTTCACCTTCAAACTTCTACGACGATGGAGCATCCAAAACAAACAGTTTATTGGGTAATAAAATGGTGGAAACACACACTGAGTGTGAACAGATCATACGCAGATAATGCATAATGCTGCTCTGGTTCGTAGCTATTGGCAGAGTGT
The DNA here is from genome assembly GCA_003012365.1 of Medauroidea extradentata. Lineage (NCBI taxonomy): Eukaryota > Metazoa > Arthropoda > Insecta > Phasmatodea > Phasmatidae > Medauroidea > Medauroidea extradentata. The sequence goes on along the minus strand of PNEQ01077374.1, from coordinate 100,211 downwards.
TTGTGAAGATACGTCGCTCATTTGACAGTGCCAATGATAGTAAGGTTACTGCGACATCACAAGTATGTGATTTGCGGGTAGAAGCCCAAGACATCGAGAGTTTAAAACAGCCAATCGTTGACCATGAAGTAGAGCTGCCGATGTGAACATGAGGCATTGATACAAATTGTTGCATAATTCTTTTCACGAAAAATCACCACTTCTAACAATTGAATATGTTAAAAAAAAAAAAAAAAAACTACATGCAGTCATACTGGTCACGTCTTTCATTTTTATTCAGTGTTTACTGACTGCGCGTGTGGGGAACATAGCGGACTCTGCCGTTGACCGTCACGTTTTCTCTAGGCCACATCTAATATAATTTAACACGACATTCGCCACTTTGCTCTCCCCAATTCGTCGGGTATAGTCACCGCTGCTAAGTAATGTCAGTTACAATGAGCCTGTCTGGTTCATTTTAAAACCAAATCTGTTAACGCACATTGCACCAGACATGTATAGCTGATAAAAAAATATAGGTGCTCCCAAAACTGTCGCCTTTTACAGAAGTTATACGAAACACATGAAACTGAGAACAGACGTTGTTACATTGGAGTTGTTTTCAAACTATTGCAGGCAACTGCTTATCTAGAGAGTTGTATTTATTGTGCTGAACTATTTACGTGGCCTGTATATTTAAGCATAGTATAGAAGACCCTCGACGGGCGCCTGTCTTCATACCAAAGTTTGGTAGGCGAAGGCCTCGATTGTCGGCAGGAAGGGGTAGCCGCGGTAACGAACCGCACGTAAGCGGGTCGCTGCTACGAGTGCTTTCCAACGAAAACTTCATAATTTTATAATTGAACCAAACACTGGCCAGCTATTACATGTTACACTAATAAACTACCGTAAACCGGGGTTACTTTGACCTAGCGGGGTAACTTTGACAACTCAAAAGTTTAGTTTTTATGTTATTTAATGACGAAAGTTTAAAGCATTAGCTATAAGGATAAAAGGAATTATTTAAAATACTCGGCTCAGATTATGTGTTTATTTACCAGAAAACCCAAAAACTAATATGTTAAATTGTCAAAGTAACCCTGAAAATGGTCAAAGTAACCTCGATTTACGGTATTTCCCGTTTCCTTAGATTTCGTACAAACACTTGTCGAAATAGCGATTATTTAACTATTTTCGCTACTTACGCAAAGTAAAATCTATTCAAACGTTACGAATTAAATATTTTTGAGGGAAAATAATGTATTAAGCTACAGAATGGCACCTTTGTTACTTCACGTAAACACTATTCTTTAAAAATACAGGTATTCAAAGATATGCAAAAATTAAGGTATATTCAAGATTCCAAAAAAAAATTTACGTGATTGCAAAGGTATTTTTATTTAACCTTATGGATTTACTTTCACTCAAAATTATTTCATTCGTATAGTTTGAATAGTTTTTTTTTTTTTTTTTTTTTTTTTTTTTTTACTTTGGGTAGTTAGCAAAAAATAGTCAAATCGCTACTTTGACACGCGCGTTTATTAAACGTATGGAATCGAAAATTTTTTTAATTCAAATCATGGCCGTAGAAGACAGGTCTGGACATTCGCCTATCTACCATTGTATTTTGCTTGACCCCCTTGTTGTTTGGCTGTAGTTCACCAAGTTACCGAGAGTGTTGTGCATCTTTGGCGCTGCAGTCAGGGCGGTCGGGCTCAAACTCCGCCCATTTTTTTTTTTTTTCGTTTCTAACATTATAAAGTAAATAAAAATGGCTGGAGCCATGCTTTAGGATTGTTAGTGAAGGAAATATTTCATAAATTGATTTAAAAAATACGTTTTAATAAGTTGTTTTTCTTAGTGGGAGGGAAGTGGGCGGAGTTTGAGCCCGACTGCCCTGATCGCAGCGCTAAAGACGTACAGCATTATCGTGAACTTGGCGATCTGCAGCCAAACAACAAGGAGGTCAGTTTCCAGGTGAGTTTCCAGAGCTGTTCTTCTACGACCGTGATTCACATTCATTTCTTAACAATACTGGACGAATAAAATTTTTAGCATTGAAAACTATCCAACTAGTGAAAAATGACGTATTGTTCTCTGTGGAATTTCGTATGTCATTTTTGTGGATATCAAATTATGTGTACGCTGCGAAGAGATGTAAAACAAAGGGAGGGGGGAGGCTTACCTCATGCACTTCTCACTAGGATCGCTAGCAAAAGAAAATATATTTCCAATTATCAGATAGTGCCCGTTATTGTTGTGTAAGGCATTAATTTCTTGGAAATCACTATTAATACAACGTGTAAAGAGTTGGGGCAGTGTTTGGTACAATAAGAAAATTACGTTTTTTGTTTTGGCGCAGAGCGCCGTTATAGCCTCTGGGCCGAGTGACGTCTCGACGAGGCGCACCTCGCCGCTTCCTCGTGGGCAGATAATCGGCCGTGTTTTCCCCCGCGAGTTGCCCGGCCAACCCCGTCCTCTTCCAATTTACCTGGCCCGCCCACCTCCACCGTTCCCTTGGTCCCGACCCCCGCCTCGTCATTACCTCGGCGATTTCCTCGGGCCCGAGCAGCACGCAGAGCTGCGCGTGATAAATCTCCCGTAGGCAAAACATAGGAAGTGAACCATGCTCTTGTTTTTCATTCGCGAGTGCCGCCGAGGTTGTCTTCCGCGCTGGTGATTTCAAGGTCGTGGAAGGAGAGGGGTACGAAAATAGACCGGGGGTAGCATGCACTGCCCGTCTGTGACGTCTCTTTTATGTCTGCTTCCAGTCAGCAGTTTCTGGGATAAGTTATCTGCGTTGTTAGTGAATCAGTTTTATGGATGTTAAGGTGGCTGCCTTGATAGACGTATTTTGAGCCTAGAAGTGCAGAAGCGGTAAGGACGACACAACACGCGCATTACGCCTAAACCTAGCCTCTAGGCGCAAGTCTCTGAACTGGCGTGCAGTCTCCTCGCCAACAACTCGCCTCTATGAGACATTCAGGTGTAACCATGTCATATCATGACGTAATATTAAATATGAAGATGTATTGTACGCGTCTGTACCTTTAAAAAGGTTATGTGACATGATTTGCCTATATGTTGTTCGGGATAAAGTGAGCACTAAAATTTTAACTGTTGAAAAATATCACTAGCCGTTACTGCATATGATTCAACATTAACTATAGTCCCCTTACTGTTTCTATGGTAGGCTGCGTAGTTACGCAATATAGTCCCGTGTATTTTCCTATTTAAATTCAACAATACTGAAACAAAAGCAACTAAAATCGACATAGTTGATTTATACAGTTAATTAAATTTTTAAACTCAAACTGTAAAGATTTCCACAGACTGCACAATTTATCTTACGCGCGCAAACATCAAGTGACGTGTCCAGAGAGGTTAGGCGTTTGGAGCGGAAAGATACGAATGGGCTGAAAATAGAACTTTAACAGGGTTTTTTTGAGTGCTCACTTTATTCCGAACCGCCTGTACCTTAAAGGACCGCTAAAGCTCCCATTTTCAGCCGTTAGCGTGAGAGAGAGATTTTGGTCAACGCTTAAGGCCATGGCTTTTCATTTGTTTCAGACAATTGCAAATAACTCAAACATTTTTTTACCAAATGCTTTGAAAATTTTTGAGACTGTTTACAGTCATACGATAGCCTACACAATTTTGCCAGAGCGTTTGTTAAAATAATGTACCGTTTAGCTAGCAAAAAATTGTTTGCTTCATTTTGGTTTATTTTGACCACAAAATATATGATATTTCTAGGGCAATAATTTAAAAATCAGTTTGGTGTGTTGCAACAGAAATATTCAGATACAAACGATGATATATAAGTCTTAAAACTATACGAATGAATTTTTGATATATGTAATAATTTGCGCAAAAAAAATATATTTTCGAAACCACTGCACAACTAAAGAGCGAGGCCTTAACATGGAGTTCTTCAGCGCTGTTGAGAGGTGACATGATGTGAGTATGGAGCAGCGCCGGAATGAAGGGGGGAACGGGAGATCCCCGAGAAAACCCGCTGACCAACAGCATCATCCGGCACGATTCTCACGTGCGAAAATCCGGGGACCGACCTCACCTGGAATCGAACTCGGAACGCCTTGGCCGGAGGCGAATTCAGCCGTAAAAAAATGTGCTATAATTAGAGGTACGTCGATTTCGCGGATTCATCTGGCAGTAGCCTAGACTTCTCAGTCCTGTACACGCTCTGGATACAGTCGATTATTCATTGGCTTAACAACCTTACAAGCGAGTAGCACGTGATAGCTGTAGGAATTATTTCCTTATTTACTACTGGCTTGCGGTAGTCAAATGCATTTCGTGACAGCCGCACAGTAAGTCACAGACATGACAATGAAGTATACCTAATTGGCGTTCAACCTGACCTTGAATGTATCTGCGAAATTTACGTACCTATAACTATAATGAGTAGCGGTGAACTTGAAAAGGTATACACACGTGTAACGTTCATTACATTCAATTCCTAAACAGACATCACACACATGCAATCAGTAGAGACGTGCAAAATTCGCGTTATCATTTGGTAGCAGACTAAACTTCACTTTCCTATACATAACAGAGCATAATCTGCTATTCAATTGGCCACGAACTTTCATGTGTTGCCATTTAAGTGTGTTACGTCTTTACAGAGATTGGTCTCTCTACCGTGTAAGCATTCTCCGCGGCAAGTCACGACAATATCGGCCAGCGGGAGACGTCGAACGAGTCTATAATCACTTGGATTCTAGTAAGCTGTCAGAAAATAACGCGAATTTTGCATGCCTCTAGCAATCAGCAGTTATCGAGTAATCTGGTAACGACCGGACCTCTGCACACCGCATGGCCACCTTTGGGATATGTTTTCCGAGATTAACTTATTTTATGTTTGCTTACTTGTTCACTTAATTTGAGAAAAATGAGATATGACATGACTTTTTTCAAACTGTAATTTGAGTTAGTGAGTACACGGTGTTTATTCTAAGTGATAGATTGAGGTACGTATAAGTCTAACAATAACTTAAAATACGCGTGTACAAGCTTCAATTTGAATGGAAAAATTTATGTCCAGAAGTTACATATCAATGTTACCCTTAGGATGCTGCTCGTATAATTTCAAATACGTGTACCAGTGTTGGTTTCCAGATATCAAATTTAAATTTTTGCCGTATATTCTAAATGGTATGGCTGTATAAGTACAGATTCTGCTTAAATATAAATGGTAAATAAATGACGTGAACCTTTTACGTCGCCCACTGCGGCAAAAACAGGCGCGGAAATGTGCATCAAGTGATTGAACTTGACATTTTATACCCTTCATAGCTTTCTCCCCCCCCCCCCCTCGTACATAGCCTACTTGGCCATCGTGCACTCTGCAATGAAAAACAAAGGAACGGCCGGATAAGTACCGTGCTCACAAAGAAACACAAGCACGTTAAAAACACAGTCCGAGTGTATTATCTGCCACGCGAAACGAGTCGTAAACAACGGGCAAGTTATGAAACTGCCAAATGCCCCCTTCCTCACGGGTCTATTCGTCACTTCATTGGTCAACACAACCCATTATTCGTGCTCATCTCGTGTCATGGACGGGGCGAAAACCGGACTGACTGGTGGGTAACTTTAAACTACCGCAAGAGATGTTCGCGACAAAACCAATTGCAGAACCGGGTCTTCAATCACTCACTTTCCCTCCTATCATTTTTTTTGTCAATTATCTACCTTACTTGTAAGAGGCCTCCCTATACTCTGTCCACTCTAAGGTTGCAGCAGAAATAAACATTTCTAACTAAATATATCAAAGCAATTTAATTATATCTTGATTTCTTACATTGTGATTGTGCCGTAACACAGTTACCATGTATTTTTTTCAATATTTCAAATTAAATTTATGCCGTGCCAAAATTTTGTTGACATTCACTTGAATGAATTAGCTGCAACCTTAGAATGGATGGAGTATAGGTAGGATGTGTTTGTGTGTGTGAGGCAGGAGCAGTAAGGTTGCTGTTGAGCGGCGTACGTAATGCATTAACGCCTCTCCGCTCAAGCTATTCAGCTGGTGTGCAGTGCTTTACTATTATCAATTTTCCTATGCGTTAGACCGATTGTCTTCGTCGATGGCTTCACCGCGGTTTCTTCGCCGTTGTTTTGGCGCACAGAGCTGAAGGTGGATGGGGTCTGGTGGCAGCTAGGCGTGGTCTCGTAACAACCTGCTACAAATCTATGTTATGGGCGCGGTCTACATCAATTTCCAACGTCATATTTTTCTTATTTTAGACATGAATTGTGACTAAATTTTGCTCTTATGAAAATTTTTTTACCTCTCACAGTTTTTGCGTAATAACTCGTAAACGTCAAAATTAGCGTTTTACGGTTTTTTGTACGCCACTAAAACCAACTGACATACCGAACTGAAAAAAGTTTACAGTGAATAACAATGCTGTAAGCTACAAGTTGACGTAAATAAAAACGAATCAAAAATTTGGTGTTTCTTTTTTAATTCTTGAATTTTTTAAGTTTTAATTTTAAATTTCAGCAATTTTTTTAAATACAAAAACATTAATTTTTTTTTTGTTTTTATGTATACCAACTTGTAACCTGTAACGTTGATATTCACTGTTTTTTTTTTTTCCCCAGCTAGGTATGCCAGTTGGTTTTAGTTACGTACATTAAAATTGTAAAATGCAAATTTTGACGTTTACGAGTCATTACGCAAAATCAATGAGATATAAAAAAATATTCATAATTTCAAAATTGAGTCACATTTTGTTTTTAAAATACGAAAAAAATATGTGTAGTGCAAATATAAAAATAAAAATTTGACGTCCGCGCCCTTTGTATCGATGTTACGTATAAGGTCGTTCGGTACAAACAGTAGCATATGAAAACTGTCACTAAATGTTACTGCATATAATTCAATGTTAACAATAGTTGCCTTACTGCTTGTATGGTTGGCAGCGAATGACCGAATATAGTTCCGTGTATTTTCCTACACTGTAAACAATATTTTGTGTAATTTTACACATACCTGAAACCATGGGGTTACCATGACCACTCAAAATATTAGTTTTTGGGTTTTCTGGTAAATGAACAGATAATCTGAGTCGAGTATTTTTAAAAAAAAATTATTTTATCCTTGTAGTTAATGTTTAAAACTTTCGTCATTATACGACATAGAAACAAAAATTTTGAGTGGTCAAAGTAAACCCGGTGTACTGTACTGTACGTGGCAGCAGTGTTTCTACCAGTGTACAGCACGCCTCACAGTTCTGATAGTTGTCATACTTTAGCTGATTTGAGTTTATCCTTGTAACAGAAACTTGTACACCAATATGTATGTGCCTATGATAAAGTTACTTACTCGAAAAATCACGAGATAATGTATTTATGTCTTAAGGGCGCGGTCTACCGCAATTTTCATCATCATTTTTTTTATTCTTATTCGTACCAGATATTTTTTTTTCTTATTTTGTACACAAAATGTGACTAAATTTGGCTCTTGTGAAATTTTTTTATCTCTCATAGTTTTCGCGTAAATGGCTTGTTAAAGTCATATTTTGCATGTTTCCGTTTTAACGACTACACTAAAACCAACTGATATACCAAACTCAAAAAAATCACAGTGGATAAAAACATTACAGGCTACAATGACATGCTCATAAAATTAAATAATAAAAATTATTTGTATTTTTAAAAAATGCTGAAACTAACAATAAACATTGTAAAAAATTCAATGAATTTTTTAAAAATACAAATAATTATTATTCTTTAATTTTACGAGCATGTCATTGTAGCCTGTAATGTCTTTATCCACTGTGATTTTTTTGAGTTGGGTATATCAGTTGGTTTTAGTGTAGTCGTTAAAACGGAAACTTGCAAAATATGACTTTAACAAGCCATTACGTGAAAACTATGAGAGATAAAAAAAATTCACAAGAGCCAAATTTAGTCACATTTTGTGACTAAAATACGAAAAAAAATATCTGGTACGAATATAAAATAAAATAATGATGACGAAAATTGCGGTAGACCGCGCCCTTAACCCGAACTTAAGTATTTAAACCATTGTCAATGAAGATTCACATACATGAGCTGGTAAGTTTCCTCTCATTCACTTTTTTTCTTCTAAAGATAAAATGCAAATTTATACTATTACTGTATAGCTGTGAAGTTATTCATCATAACATTTCAGATCTAACTGATATTATAGCGTTTACACAATAAAGGTAACGAAAAAAAATATTACGATAAATTACTCTACAATTTATGGTTTTTTTTTTTTTTTTTTTTTTTTACTGTGATACAAACGCAAATTTACTTCATTATTGTAACTGTAAAATTGCTCTTTACAACTAAGTAAATTTTACAGACATGAATGCATTTTAACAATGACAGTGCCGTTAAAAAAGCTACGCCAATTGAAGAAATTAGATTGCATTGATGTGTGTTTTTACACATTCTTAAAAACATGTAATTCAACACATACATGTTTGTTTTCTAAGCTGCATATTTTATGTTTTTTCAGTAGGATCGTATAGCCCGAATTTCACTTCTGGAAACTTGAGTATTTTTTTTTAAATTAAACATATAAAAATGTAAAATTGCCCAAGAAATGTACGTGTAGTTTAACACATTGTTTACAGTGTACTTAAATACAACGATACACAAATAAAATAAACTGTGATCGACAAGCTTGTATCTTATATAAGTAATAAAATGTATTCTTATGAAACTGTAAAGGTTCCTACCGACTACACATAATATCTTAATAAAGGGTAAAACATTGTACAAATAAGAAATACACATACAAACATTGACACACACACAAACATTGACACACACACAAACACAAAATGTTATTTGCGAGTTAATCACTGGTGAGGTAGATGGAGCAAATGTTTATGAATATAGCTTTTAAAGGTTGCAGTGGACGCTATTTGCGTACTTTAAATTATTTAAATTACTTTCAGTATTAATTTTTAAACTTAAGTTGCTTTGGAAATGTTGACTGGGAACTAGTGTTCTCATGTTTCTGTGGCCGTGTGCAGGTTTCTTCTGTCTTTACTGTTTCCTCTTGCAATGTTCGCGAAATGACTCACGCCGTTCGTAGTAAATTATGTAACGTTCAGTATACGAATGTTAGCGTATTTCAAAGTACATTTTTCGTTCGTTCTTCTTGCTCCTTTTTTCACTTTAGGATTCCACTCCCGAGCTTGTTAATAGGAACAACGGACGTAACTCATGTTGATGAAGTGCCTCAGCAGTGTACGCGAGTATTTATGTACTCTCTAGTGCTGAGCGTCTATCCTTGCACTTTCGCCAAGGAAGCTAAAAATAAAAGTACTTTTATGCAGAAATGTTTCACCGCAACCCCTGTTCCGTTCTCTAGTTGAAACACTGAAATAAACAACTCGTCGTATATGCACAGACTTGCAACAACGGACGACAGCCTTGTTCAGTGAAAGTCAAAATAAAACACACGAAGATAACTGCGGTCTGCACGTTGCCATACGTCGAGTAATCTCATGTTTCGGCTTTTCCTTTTTCCTTACCATGCTGTGTCGCCCTTCGCCCGTTTTCGCGGAACTTCTTTGTTATGTGTTTCCTTGAATATTCGTGCAAACAACTGGAATGATTTGTTACGGAATGCTTTGAATAATTCATGACGACGTGCGGGATTTTGGGGGACAAGGGGCGAGGCACTTGCCAAACTTACCAAACAAAATTAGTTTTACCTACACTACCTTTCACAATAACTTGGCTGAAAACTGCTTAAATAGCACAAGTTTGCATCTTGAAATACAAATTTTCCTGGGGGGAATATCCCCGATCCCCCCGCTTTATTGGCTGGACTGGTGTTAGGGCCTACAGTATTGCTTCTTCCCCCCACCTCCAAAAATAAAACAAAAGTTCTGAAGTCCCGCCCATTGTTATATGCTTATCATTTATACATGCTTTTTGAGAAATAATTTATAGTTCGCGTACTAAATTTATTTTGAATTGTTTTGGCTTATTTTCGTAACAACATTTCGGATATTTATGGTGCAGAAATAAAAACACTACCGGGCTTATTTGAAAGAAGAAGCTAGTGTTTAATAATATATATAGCTGTTCTTTGATATTTATATTAGGTTGCGATTTAAAAAAATGTATGGAAATATTTGTAAAACTGCCAGGCTAGTCCTGAACATTATATTTATACGCGACGTACTGTTTGAAATTATAAGAGTAGATCCTGCATTAGTATTGCCACTGTATTTTCTTTATTGTTATAGTTTCGGTACTGAAAGGTATAGTACAACAGTTAGACTTTGGACTCTCATTTGGGAGGACCCGGGTTCGATTCCCGGCTCCGGACATCCTGATATAAATTTTACGTGATTTCCCGGAATCTCTCCAGGCGAATGATGGGATGGTATTTTTTTGCTGGCGAATGGTACATTATTAAAAAAAAAAAAAACGCGTCCATAGTATTGTGCAATGTGTGATTGCACATTGACTCAAATTTTTTCAAAAGTTTTGGTTAAAAAATATTTGAGTTATTGGTACCAGTCTGAAAAAAAACTCGGGAACAAGCCCTGAAGCACTGTAACGATAGGGCCGAAAAAATTCCTTCGCCTTCCTGTTAAAAACCCACATTTCCTTTGCATTATCTTCGCGCAATATTGGTCTATGCCACGTACCCGCGCCAGGCGACAAACATGTGGAAACTCCTGCAGCTGTTAACGTTTTAAATGTTCGACAGAGCTTATTTACCTTTAAGATAAAATCCATATTTACATCGAGAAGAGGAGAATTCTACTCCAGTGATAAAAATGTTGGAAACAAAATTTTGAGTGGGTGTATTAGAGAGTTTTTTTTTGTTTTTTTTTACTTTAAAATACTTATTTGTTCACGTATTTCAGGCTATTGAGAATACAGCCTATGATATCCAATAATAATCTAGGCCTTACCGAAATGAACAAAAAAGTTATTGTTAGCGTATATGTAAGTTCGATAGTACTGAGCCACATATAATATAATTTAACATGTAAATCCCTATACTTGCCTTATCCAGAGTTTTTTAGTGGCAAGCTTCCTTAGGCTGTGTTACCGCTTTTATTAAAATTATTCGTTTTCGTATGAAAATTCAAGAATTTAACTAATTATCGGCAATGTTTATTAGTATAAACATTACACTTTACGATTTAGGTGCGTGAACTATTATTAGACTGAATTGGCACTAGGAGTTATTTAGTCTTCGTTACTTGGTGAGAGATAATTTTTATCTTAACTTTTGAATTAGCTTAATTATTTTATGTTTACGCCTTAACATTTCGAATACAGTGTGCGTAATCCCATTGAAATATTTTCAAGTAAATCATGCCAAATTTCGGATCAGGAAGAAAAGGCCGGTACAGTTAAAAAGGCGCAACCTCGTTTGGCACAAACTTCTGTAGTTATGGCGCGCATATGGAAGAAGCTGTACCTTAGATGTCGAGGCTGGCTTGAATTCCATGTGACGTCATTCGACATGCGCGTGGAAGGAAGAAGGATGGTGTGCGACTCTACCGTCTTTTTTTTCCACTATGTTTCTTTTTAATTACTGCCAACCCAAGGACGTCGAGAATGTTTTGCTGCCGTCTGTCTCAAAGAATGCTCGTTTTATATTCGTCTGACTAGATATTTTCCACTACACATCCTTTCAGTTTTAAATGTAGCACTGCAATAAAATGTTCAAATAAACGACGACGGGAATAGTTCAGCATAATATATAGAACACTAGCAAAACAGTTGCGTACGAAAGTTCGAAAACAACTGCAACGTAAGAATGTCTGTTCTTGGTATAATTTGTATCGTATAACTTCTGTAAATTTCGACTGTTTTGAGGGCACCTGAACCTTTAGTCGGTTGTACGTGTCTGATGCAGATTATGTTAACAACTTTGGTTTTAAAAAGAACTAGAGAATGTCATGTTACATGATAATTAGAGGTACGTCAATTTCACGGATTCATCTGGCAGTAGCCTAGATTTCTCAGTCCTGTACACGCTCTGGATACAGTGAACTATTCATTGGCTTACAACATTACAAGCGATAGCTCTATGAATCATTTCCTTATTTACTACTGGCTTGCAGTAGTCAAATGCGTTTCGTGACAGCCGCCAGCTAATCACACACGTGATTATGAAGTATATATTTTTGACGTTCAACCTGCCCTGGAATGTATGTGCGAAACTGACGTACCTCTAATTATAATAGGTGTGGCTCTACTCTACACTTTTTTTTAAGATAAGGGCTTGAAACTTGTCCCTAAACACTAAAAGTTTCTTAAATTCTTTTCACTTTTATACACCATTGCAAAATGCCAGCTGTTTTGAAACCACAAGTCTGATACTAAACATTTGGCGGGCGTTTTATTACTAGAGCCACGATTTTGTCGCGAAAAGATTTTGCAACATTTTGTTTCAGTGTCTCTCGTGCACCTCGGCAGCTCTGCTCACGCCTATTGGCAGCGTGTCTTTGCTCAGACACGTCCCTCATTTGACTGCACCAATAACAATTAGGCTATTGTGACGTAATACGTCTGTGATTTTTCAGTAGAACCTCAAGACGTGTGACAGTTAAAACGTCCAATTACTGACCATGAAACAGAGTTGCGGATGTGAACATAAGGCATGGAAACCAAATGATGCAAAAATCTTTTCACCATAAAATCGTGGCTCTATTTATTACCCAGCTAGGCAGGTCCCTTAATGTGCACATATTTAGCGGTTACTTACAGAGTCCATAAGGATAGCATGGGAATGACATTTCAGTAATTGTTTATAGGCGAAAACAATATGGTTCGTAGAGATTAATGTGTTTCGTTGAAAAAATTACGTTTGTTTCTAAAAATTGTTATTATTTCAATGTAAATATATTCAGATATTGTAGTAAAATTATAATATGATGCTTTGTTGTGAAGTGTATTAGGGGAGGAAGAAATTGCCGATGAAATCAGTCTTATTGTTGTTTCTTCAGTTTATTTCGTGTTTTACTCGGTAATAATCTCGGTCGTCGGCTAACTTCGGGCTTGGGCATTGGGAGCCCTCGTTGGGACGAAGCTCGGTATAAAAGTAGATCAGTGGAAGGCCTAGCGAGAGAGAGAGAGAGAGAGGATGCGTGAATGATAGAAAAACGGTGTAGGGGAGGGCTCACGCTCTAATTCCCGTCTCGCATGAACACGGCGGCAAATTACTTGGCGCTAGAAAAATACCGGCTGGCAATAAAACATACAAACGTGGTGCTCCGTGCCGTGGCAGGAACCACGGAAGGGGAGGGAGGTATAGGGAATTGATTTAATTTGAGAGGAGGGGGATGAACCGGTAGAACTGGATCCAGACAGCTTGGTTGTCTTCCGCCGATCTTCCACCCCGATTACCCCCACCTTTTTTCCCCTTAATTGTACGTTAAGATAAGTAAAATATTGCGTAAAAACTATAATTCAATACAAATTTTGCTCTGGAAAATTAAATTTTTTATAGCCATGAAGAAACGGAGAAACCTATACTCTGAAATTATATGAGGGAACTAAATTCAGTTTCACTTAGGCGTTGGAATACACATGAACATACTAAAGTACATTATAATACTAAACACAGCAAAAACTCTGGTTTTACGTTACAAAATAACTGGATTAATTTTTTTCTCAGCCATAAGTTATAATTACATTTTCATAGCTAATTTGATTTGTCTCTTCTAGGCGGATACTTTTTTCGTATCCTAACTTCTCTAAAACAGGATTGTACATAATTTCATACAGAATTATTCATGTTTTGTTTTGTATCAATTAGCTGCAGCCAAACGCGGCTGTTTACTTGTATTGTTTTCTTGCCTCCCACCTAGTTTCCAAAGGACGGCATAGCATTGCAGTGGCTAATGCTCAAAAAATATTTTTTACTCCTTTGAAAACTGTGTAACTACAATATTTGTAGGTACAATTCTAATAAAATTTATACGGTACGCCCAGAACTGTTAAGTCGACCTGTGGCGTAGCTTAAGGGCTCCACCTGCCGCGCGTTTAATGCTTTGCAGTGTGTTGTAAATCATTTTTACGAAACTATTTCACGCGTGCAATTGTGCAACTGTACGAAAAGTATACAAACTGGCATGCGAAGTTATCTGTTTTAGTCTTTTTCTTATGGGAATTTAAGCGGTGGCCCTAAAATTTAATTTTTTGGATAGTATGAAGTAAAGACCAACGCGTGCCTTTCACTTTGTAATTTACGAATTCAAGTAGTATTTTCGTAGTTACAGCGGTCTATAAAATGCTGTTTTTATTCATTTTGAGAGTCCCGAAAATCATGTTTCTAACAAGCGCACTCAATTTTTAAAAACAATTTTTTATTTTTTTATTTTAGAGGGTTTATTTACGTCCCTCGGTTTTGCCGTTAGGCTTAGCAATGGACGACGTTCAAACTGGCTAAACCTAATTAAACGACACAAACGTCCTTGTCCGTGCTAGGATTCGAAACCATGACCCCTCGCACTGCAGGCCAACATAATACCGACCATCGCTTCGGAGGTCGGCTTTAAAAACGTAGAACAATAGTTATAAGAGTGTGTAATGTTCGTAGATAAACATAATAAGAATAAATTAAGCGGTTTCCCGTAAAAAAGAACACTCGTGACACGCTGCGAAACTGTCCATGCGCCAGGTGAGGACTCATCTTAAGAGTGCGTGCTATATAATTCAAGGGTAAAAGCACCAGTTTAGAACTGTAGGTTTCTCGAAGCCAATTTGCAGAAGTAAAAAAATAGCAATCCCAGACAATAGTTTTGGCAACTTTCTGAGCACAAATTTTTCTCTAGTAACGTATATCTGAAGAACAATCTCTGACGCCGAAATCTCGTACATGTAATTGCGGTGCAAGAGATCACGCCTAACAAATGCAGCATTCCGGGTAAATGTTTGCTAACAAAGTTCTTAAATATAATTATCAATGATTGTTGTTTTGTAGTTTTTCTATATTGATTTTAAAATACACGTTGATCTCAGTTGTAGAACTCAGCTCTTATTTATAATTACCATGCCCTCTTAATGAAATGTACGATTAGGAAAACCCGTTTTCAAAATTTCGTTTGCGTTTTTATTAATATGGAAATTCAAATAATAAAAATGGCCAGTTGGACCTCGCTGACATGATGTGGTTATTTCCTTGGTCTGGGACACGGCCGTAGAAGAACAGGTCTGGACACTCGCCTGGATATTTGACCCCCTTGTTGTTTGGCTGCAGTTCACAAAGTTACCGAGAATATTCTGTTATATTGGCGCTTCAGTTAGGGCGGTCGGACTCGAACTCCGCCCACTTCCTTCCCACTAAGATAAACCAAAACGTATTTTTTTATAAATTTATGAAATACTTCCTTCGCTCAAAAATTTAACAAAAGACTCCAGCAATCTGTATTTTCTTTATAAATTTAACAATGGAAAAAAGTTGTCGGGAGTTTGAGTCCGACCGCCCTAACTGAAGCGCCAATAAAACACAATATTCTCGGTAACTTGACGAACTACAGCCAAACAACAAGGGGGTCAAGCATAATACATTGGTAGATAGGCGAGTGTCCAGACCTGTTCTACGACCGTGGTCTGGGAGCATCACAGAACCACAGACTAAATCAGTAGTAATACAGACGGGAAATGACGTGGCGGCTCGTTTGATACTTGCCAACTTCGCCGCTTATTGGCTGCTCGAGGTTGTTGATACCTGCCCCGTGTCTGTTTGGCTCCTGCATGCTGCGGCAGGTTTCCTATTGGCCTGGCCGCCTGCTAGTTGGGCAGCCGTTTTAGACTGATTGGTAGGACCACGAACTTTTCGCGAAAAGAATTTTGCCCCAGTTTGTTTCAGTGCCGTACGTTCACATCTGCAGTTCTGCTTCATAGTCAGTGATTGGATGTTTTAACTCTTTAACATGTCTTGAGGTTCTACCTGCAAATCACAGACGCTTGGTGTTGCTGTTACCTTATTGTGATTGGCACAGTCAAATGACAGACGTTACTTCCCAGAGGCACACTGCCAATAACAATGAACCAGAGCTGCTGAAGTGCATGTAAGGCATTGAAACAAAGTGGGGCATAATTCTCATTGTCCTACTGATGGCGGTAGGCGTTTCCGCCATGTTGATGGCCAGCGAAGCCATTTTGCTGGCGTGTGTGACTGAGTTCGCCGTCCTACCGGCTATTTCACTTCTATATTCCTGAATATTCTGTGACAGAACCTTGTCTAGTCTTGTTCCTGTAAAAAAACACGACTGTCTGTCCGTTGAGTCAAATATTCGGCCAAATGTATGACCCTGTTAGAACGGGTTCACATGTACTGAGTTTTATTTATATTTCCCTGGCATCATACTAATTTTGACACATCTGGTGTTCCTTGGCTCCGCTTCCTGCATGTGATACCGAACGAGGTAGCGCAACGGTAACACGTTGAACCCGTTTTCGGCAACATTGCTGTGCTGTTAAGTGGCCTATACACATGCGAACATGGTTCGCCGAACTTGGTTCGTACGAACCAAGTTCCCCGTGGTTCGCCTGTGTGTGGGTACTATCGAACCAAGTTCCCCGTGCGATTCGCCTGTGTGTGGGTACTATCGAACCAAGTTCCCCGTGCGGTTCGCCTGTGTGTGGGTACTATCGAACCAAGTTCCCCGTGCGGTTCGCC